>JAOTRC010000002.1:13425317-13438910 GCA_027497675.1 Cyprinella lutrensis | reverse complement strand
GAATGAACTTTTCTGACCCCGACATGCGCACTGCGCACCGCAAATTTTTCTGTGACGTCAACCGTGAAGGGGTCTATGGTCATAGGACCAAAAAGAATGTGCGGTCCAAAATAGAACGCTGTGCGGTGTTGAGGGCGTTGAAGTACAACTCACGTAAAGTTAATAATTCCGCGAATGACTGCAATTGCAGATTTCGAACAGAGATGGCGACAAAGAGGGAAAAAACGCCAGACTGCAGCTTTAATATGCCACATAACACAAATAGTGGTTGTGTAATTTTAGGAAGCTCATTGAATTGCTTGTTTGGGGTTGAACAGATGCCCCATAGACTGATCTAAGCATGTGAGTATTTGAGTATGTGTGTATTTTTGCTTGTATGTGTGTGCGTGCACGCGCCAGCTGGCATGGAAAAGTTGGATGGATGGATTGACGCCAGCGGGTTATAATTGTTATCCACCTTTGAAATATTCTGGATGTCTGAGCCCGCTGCAGATGTGTCGGGCTTTCCCGGTTCACTGATGCCAGTCTGCAGACCGGGAGGAGGTTGGCATTGCTGCTGTGTTTATGTGTGTTGGGGTTTGTCTACCCGTGGGTCCATTAGCATGCAGAGGAAGTCTCAGTGGTCAAGGCTGTCTGGCAATTATTGTATTAGTTTGTGTGAATAATGTTGTTGTCTTTGCAGAGAAGCTGGAAAGGGAGCGGGATGTTAGGACTGGTCCTTCTCAGCCCATTACTCAGGTGTTCCCTTGTCTAGTGACAGACAGACAGGCCTTTGGGAGTTTCTTGCTATTTCACTCACATCTGTCTTAACACACTCATGCTCTTGTTTTTATTCTCCTTCTCTCTTGGTCTCCCGAGACCCCACACTTAACATTGACTTAAATGTTTTAGAATAGATTTAATATTGTTTTTGCATCACAATTTGTCATACAGTACAATTGTCCTGTGTATACAGCAGTGGCGGCTGCTGGTCTTTCAAAAAGGGGAAGCTCATTTTTGAGAATTGAACATTTAAGTTCACATTTAGTCATTTTATAGCTTCATTTATTGATTCTAAAGTGTATTTGTATTATCTTTATATAATTATTTAAAATCGGCCTAATAATAAAGAGTGACTTTATCTTGTCAGACATGTCACTTTGCTCACAGCTCATTGGTCCAATTTCATTTTGCAACCTCTTACCTTGAACATAACCTGCCCTGAAACAAGTTAGCTGTGAAGTGTAAGTTACTGATGAACGATGAACACTGCTAAAAGCCAAACCACTTTCATGGTGCCCCAAACCCAGGTTTGGCGCAAACTAAACTGAAACGTACCTGGCTAGCCACCTAAACCGGCTTCATGGTATTGGCCTCAGGGTGAATAGTAGAGGTCAACCGATAGTGGATTTTACCGATACCGATATTTAGGTTTGACCGTACATGCCGATAACCGATAATTCAACCAATATTTTTTTTAAATGGATACTGGATTAAAAAGAAACGTAACACTCTCAATAAAACAGTGCTGAACTGAAATAAATATAAATAGGCCTATATCAAAACTCTATACAGAAAATATTACAGGTTTCATTCGCTATACAAACTAGATCCCAGGAAGTCGGGATTGTCTCTCTTTTTTTAAGTTTCATTACAACCGGTTTTATGGAAGCCCTGAAAAAATCTAGCGAAATTAAAATTTAAGTCAAAACATTTCAAGATTAAAGTAGAATTCTTCCATAGAAGTTGCGTGTGTGCTTGCCATTGTTTCACATTGCCGCACACACAGGCATTCATAATGTTGAATAGGCATTTCAACATTTCAACATATTGAATAGGCACTTCAGGCATTTCTTTGCGGTGGTCATGGTGCTATATAGCATCACTAAGCCCAGTTTGGTTCTTCAGCGGTTCTCCAGTGGTTCTCTGGGGTGGTTAACATGCTGGCACCTCTTATGGTTCTACATAGCACCATATGACAAAGATAAGTAAAGTGATTACAAGCCAATGAACCACTTTTAGTGCTATTTAGGACCATTTTTTTTAGAGTGTAGGAAAACCAACCCAGAAAACACTTTTCAGATGTCCAGCTTTATGCGTATGTATGTATGTATGTATGTATGTATGAATTAATGAGGCATTTATATAGCACTTTCATGTGTCTACTAGGCCTACGCTCAAAGCGCTTCAATCATATCAGAGAATCTCTCCTCAACCAGCATTAGTGGTTGTTAAATCTGAGGAAATCACAGAATCTGGCCAAATATATTGGATATAGAATGATCCTTAAAATGTATCAAAAACGTATTTACGGTGAAGAGGGAGACAAACTGGTCACTGTTGTGTATTCGACCCAGATGTTGCCTAGACGAGCACGAAAACACATCAAAAACACTGCCACATAAAGTTTAGTCCAGTTTTTATACCTACTCCGGCGGAGTCTGTGCGCTCGTCTATAGGCAACTGCATGGTAATTATTGTTGGTAGATTAGCACCTGTGTAGAATTTTGTAGTACAAAGCCCAGATAAAAGTAAAAAGCTACTATTTTGTGTTGATCCTTGGCAATTCGACTTCACAAGTGCATTTCTTTACACACACAGGCGCTCTGAGCCAGTGGACGAGCACTGTTCTGAATGCACACACTTCTATGGAAGACTGTATTATCATAACGTTTCGACTTTAATCTCGAAGCGCTAGATTTTTTAATTTTTTTTTTTTAATGTTGCGGTTCAGGGCTTCCCTACCGTGTACATATTGGCAATAAAAAGATTGAACATTTAGCTCCTGGTTTCACTGTGTTGCAAAAGTAAAATTTTTAATTTTGTATAGTGTAGAGTTTATCAAATATATATATGTTTTTTGCAATGGATCTTGAACTGCTTAAAACCATTTCCTGGTTTATTTAATTTGAGCCTCAAGTCTGCTATTTAAAAAAGTGATAATGATTATTTATCCCCCACTGACTGTAGAATGTTAACTAGAACCTAACTGACATTGATGACTTCATTGTATTTTGTATACTGACTGAATTGTGATTAGTCGTTTGCATTCATTTGAATACTGAATTATAATGTGGTCTTTTTTGCATCTGTTTAACCTTCTACTCGCCTTTGCGCTGCAAATATGCTGGCAGACTGTGTTGATTCTTATGCACAGCTGACAAGATTCTGAGCTCTGATTCGGCTTTTCATTAACATAACTAAAGCTTAAAATCTAATCTGAGCTAAAACTGTAACACCATTCTTTTGCTGCTTCACAGCCACTGCTATTTCTTCAAGGAAATGCAAATCTTTTTAACATTCCTTCTGCATTAGATTCTACTGATTGATGAAAATTTTAATCGTAGTCACAGCTTCCCCTTTGAGCTCCTGTCTGCTGACTGAATAAAGGACTGGTTTAGCATCAGTCTCTCTCTCTCTCTCTTTTTCTTCACTGCACCACTCTGAAAACATAGACACAAACCCACAGCCTTCTCAGCTTCAACCTCTATGATCTGCTTTGATAATGCAGATGAAACACAGCTTGGCTCAAGCTTGGCAATGGATGTTTACTCTTTTTCACATTTGGTCTGTCCTTTTCTGACCATGGTATGTTTCTAATAATCACAGGTCAACAGCCACTAGAGTAAGAACGTAAATAAGCAGCAACCTCTCGTGTGTGAGTCTGTGTGTTAAATATTTGACTGTATAGGAGTAGGGAGCTTATCCTGCATTATCCATGGAGAGGTGGCAATCATATCAGCTTTCATTAATATCTGTATGTATGCTAAAAGGACTTGTCATTTTGAAATGCTTTTGTTGATGAGATTGAGAACCTGTGGATGTGTAGATGGCACATGCACTCGGGTCTTTTACACGACACAGTTTTCAACTAAAAACGGAAAAATGTTTATGCGTTTTGGCCCTTCATTTGCACGACTACGCCGTCTTGACGTCCTACTAAAATGGAAAGTGCACATAATAGAAAACAAGACCATTATCTTTTGTGAAAACGCACCCTTCTAGTTTTAATGTCTAATTTAAACCTGGAAATAAAGTTGTAAGATTTCAAAGAATGTAAATTGAAATAATAATTCAACCTATTATTTTACTGACAATATAATTACCATTAAGATAGGATTATGGACAGATTTTTTTTTTAAATTATGTTTATTATTAATAACAATTATTGTTATTATATTTTTGACCTACTGTATTGCTGCAAATATAACCTATAATGAAAAAATATATATTGTATTTAATTTAGAATTATTTCAAATGAAATGTATGTAATAATAATAGTTATAATTGTAATAATTATTACATTTCATTTTAATTAATTCTGAAATAATTATAAATCTAATTGACCTATTGTATTCCTGATAATAAAACTACTAATACTAATGTACTTGAAAACATTTAATTACATAAATTGAATTTAGAAAAAAAATTAAAATAAAATATTATAACAACAACAGTAATAGTTAGTGTTGTTAACATTTTCAATTATTCACTTGTGTGAATGGGGATATAGGTTTACCACCAGGAACACATTAGGAGTTCTATTTAATTTAAGCTTATTCAATTAAATGCTGTAAAATAATAACAACCTATTACCAAATACAATTTATCAATTTAATTAACAAGAAAACAATTTCAATTTTAAATGCTCATAATATTTTTTAGAAAAATGGAACGTTAGGGTTAGTGTTAACATTTTCAGTAGTGGGTTCAAATATTTGGAATTCGAATAAAAGGCTATTAAATTCATATGTGAACATAATATTGGTATGCGAATGCGTGGGTTAAGTTGTTTGATCCAGTGGCCTGGTTGTCTGTGACAAGTCTGGTCTCAACCCTGCGTTTGATCCTGTCTGTTTCAACATGTATTAACAGCCCTCTCCTCCCTTGATCAGCACTGTATCTGAGATAACCGGCCTCCAACCGGCCACACTCATCCTGGGGCATGTTGGCGCTCAGCAGGTAACAATCTTAAGTAGCCGTACTGAGCCACAAACTCTGTGTCACCTGGGCACAGGAAGAGTCCTCTCCACCTTCTGTACATCCAATAAGTCAGTCCCTTGACTTCAAATTATTTCATAAACATTACAGAGACCAGACATCACATTACGTTACTGTTTGCCGCTCGCACCCACAGTCCAACATTTCCCAGTTAGTGAAATGTTTACTGCCTAATTAAAAGGCATTTCTTCCATCTGTGCGATGAAGTTTTGTTGTTTAATGAGTTGTTTTCTGCACTGTGCATATTTGCCTGTTCAGTCCAGCTAAGTAAATAGTGAAATGTGTACTGCCTAATTGACTTACATTTCCTCAATCTGTGATGGGGGTGTTCAGATTTTCACAGTTCTGTCCATATTTTCCTGTTAAGGAATCACAGAGGAGACAATATACTGAGACCAAGCAGAATTACTGCGGAAATAATTGCTTCTAGGCATGACACTCTAGTAAATATGCATTTTGTCAGGCAGGGAACTTGTAATTCTTCACATTTGTTATCTACAGAAAATCATGGTGAATAATTCACCTCCTTCATGTTCGTATTAATAATAGATGCAAGGTGGTTGCTTGAGAATAGCTATATCTTTGTTATCCCATGTGCAAAAGGTTGCTTTATGAGAGGGAGATGGATTGCTACATCAGATCATTCCAGCTCATAAAATCTATCGTGTTTATCAAATTTCGATTCGAAGTTTGAATCCACTGTGTTACTAGCAAATGGGCTATTATCTTCCAGGATGTTTTATGAAGGGTTTTATGTTGTAAGAATTAGTTTCAAGCCTGTGTATGAGACTGTGTGTTGTTTCACCCCAAATTCAAAAGAATACACCCCCACCCTCCATCACTACTCTTAGTATACTAGACCAGTATATTGTCTGGACTATCCCAGGAAGTTTGAGCACTCCATGTGTCCACAATCTCCACCCAGCAAGCAATTTTGAGTTTAAAAGATGGCCAGGGCCAAAACAACTCGTTTAGGCTAAAACCAGGCAAAATTTGGACTGTCAGTGAAAACTAGACGTCTGACCATCACCCACGCTGTAAAAAAAAAATATTGTTGGTTTAACTTAAAATATGAAGTAAAATTCAAATTTTAAGTTCATTGAAATGGAAAAATTGAGGTAAAACACTGAAAGATATTGAGATTAACCATCAGAAACTCAAAGTATTATGCTATCTGAACTACATACATTATTTAAGTTGATTTAACAAATGAAAAAATGTGATTATAAATCACGAAAATGTTTTTTACAGTGCAAGAATCGAATAGTCATCAATTAGATAACATGTCGAAGAAATGAAACCCAACACCTTATAATCACTGTTGATTACCAAATTCAGGGTTATTGTGGCTAGAGTTGGGTTACTCATAGCTGGACTATTTTGGGTCTATAGTTAGCCAAGATTGTGAAATGATGGCTATTGGTTGATGGGCACCTGCAACACAGTAAAGACTTCTAACATCATCCAGTCATTCTCCCCTCATACAAATTTGTATGATTTGTCTAAACCCATGTGATGGGTAGGTTTAGGGGTGGGGTCAGGGGTAGATCATTCATATGAATTCATACGAATTGGCCAACTCGTAAAATATGTACGATTTAGCAAAAACTTACTAATTCGTATGAGAGCGGTTGTGCGAATTGTTACGAATTAGCCTCCTCGTAAAATTCAAACAGATTACTGTGAGATCGGGTTGGAATTTTCACGACAATTCTGACCCGACTCCTCCACAGACAATTGAGCCTACAGGCTGATAGAGGCAATCATGGTGGACAGTCAATGTTTCATTCTTTCGATTACATTATGGTTGGCTCATAAATGTACATAAGAAGACCTTTTAAGTTAAAAACCTACACATACCCCCTTTAAAGGTGGAGTACATGACTTTTCCCGCCATCTGCTCCTTAGACTAGACGGTGCTCACACAGGTTGCCAGTTTGTACGCAACAGGATCGAGCGCAATGGATAAAGAAAATTGGCAACGTGCTGTATCACAGACCAAAACAATAACACACATTCCAGTCTGGAAACGCACATAACAAAGAAAAATAACTGGCTGTAGAAGTGGTTTTCAGAGAAATGAGTATGTGAACTTAGCATGTTTCCTTTTTTTATTTTTGCTTAAGTAGAGTGAAGTTACAACACCTTTAAGAGATAACCGTCTATGTTTGCTAAGATACCAGAAGAAGGTTATGCTGACAATTTTGTGGTAAAAATGTTTGTGTGGTGAAATATAGGCTGGGTCATAACTTAAACTCTGTTCTTGGCCCATTTAATCTGGTCAAGAAGATTACAGTGCCAGCGGTGGTGTCTGTGATGTGTGATGTGAAGTGATTGTGGCCTTTGTCCTCCAACTGTTGTGTTGGTGTTTATCACGTCTTTATTATGTCTGGCTGTGTTATTTCTGTTTGATAATGTGCACTGGGGTGTGCATGTTCTCAAAAATTAATTATTTATGTATTTGGGTGTGTGGCTGACATGTGAAAAGTAATTAAGAGCTGAATAATTTATATTAAATCACCTTCATGTGTGTATGTGGGAGAGAATGGCATACAAAGGATTGAAGAGAGTAATTAGTCATTTAGGGTTGGCTTGGGGCAAAGCTGTTGTCTCTATACATTCTTTTTTTTTCTTTATAGGGGTCATATAATGCCATTTTCATACAAGTTAATAGTGTGTAACTGAAAAGTTTGCAATAGGGACATCAAGGACATCAAATTTTGATGATTTGATGAAAATCGGATTTAGGGACATCACAATGACTGTGTTCATTATTACACCCAAGAACAAAACACCACAATCGCTTAGACGCCATTCTGCTCCAGTGTATCAACAATAACGGACTATGATGACAGCTCACTCAGCAGGGAATAAACGTTCTTTGGCGGGGATGTGTTGAAACACTGCTGGAAATCAACTATCATGGGAGGGGCGTCTGACCATGTGACGTCACAAGGTCGAAGGGCTCGATTTGAGACTGGGAAAAACATACTGTATAAGGAGATTAAAACAAAAACACTGGATGGATTTTTATCATTATATGATGGTTTGTGTCTGCAGGCTCTGCCAACATCCATTTCAGTACAATCAACTTGAAAAAGTTCATGTACCATTATAAGAACCCTTTATGGTCTTCATTTGACACTTAAAATGATTTCTCTGTCCCGAGTGCATAGATCCCAGACTGCCTGTTCCATGCTATGTCAGATCATTAAACACAGTTAAAGTGTAGCCTAATCCTTCTGACAGCGTCTCAAATTGAGATCCTTCACCTCCAGGCTAAATATGTCCTTTTGTACAGACAAATGGCATGAAGTCCACCCCAGAGGAAGCTTGTATTGCTCAAAGTTTGCTCTTTATGTTCAGAAGACTTAAAGCCAGCATAAAATCAAAATTTATGTTTTTTTTCTTTTTGATACATGTTCCTGGTCTTATTGTGCATATTTCTACAGGGTGCAAAAAAAAAAAAAAAAAGTGTTTATGACTTTTGGTTCTGCTCTGAAACAACAATGTTGATATACTATCATCTTCTATTGGATAATTTTAACCCATGAACCAATTAAGCTTTAGCATTGGGATACTCCCATGTCAAAAAGGATAATCAATGAAACAACAAAGGACACGACTTGATTTTAACCTTTTGCAATTGATACATGAGATGTGTGATCAAAAATGCAGTCAAAACTGAAATATTATAATTTAAAATACTGTTTTCTAATATGTTTTAAAAATGTAATTTATTGCTGTGGTGGCAAAGATGAATTTTCAGCATCATTACTCCAGTCTTCAGAGTCCCATTAGAAATTATTCTAGTATGCTGATTTTCTGCTCAAAAAGACTTTCATCTTATTATCAGTTGAAACGGTTGTGCTGCATTTCCACTAAAATAGTGGAAAGTATGAAAGTCTTTTTTACAGGATTCTTTCTTGAACAGAGTTTGAGAAACAGCATTTACTTCAAACAAATCTTTTTCTAAATCAAAATGGACAGAGCAATACCTTTTTTAAATGTATGCAAAATGAATGTTGGTAGCACAATTTCTGGATGTATGGAGAATGTTATGAGAAGTTATTTTTCAATATAAATTTTGATTGTAGTCATTTCCTCTGAAAACTCTAGAGATGATGTGATGATTTGGTTTCCTGTTAATTTAATTGCTTTTCTAGTAGAAGATAGTAGAAGTTTTAAAGGAGAGCTTAGGATGAGGATCCAAAAGACGCTTCATTTGTGTGCTCTCCAAAATAAATCTGGACATTTTCACACATATCTGTCAGACTGTGATAACAGTTATGTAATCCAACGTCTATCAGCCGCCACTTATCTGGTGTCATTTGGCTCTATTTTCAGTTGTGTTACATACGGAAGTTGTATCATGCCTTGGTTTATTGGTGTTTCATCTCACTTTGTGTGTGAGTGTGTGTGCGCGCGAGTCTGTACGGGACATCAGCTTGCATCCACGTGTTTGTGTGCCTTGTAATGAGAGCTTGATTACTGAATCTGTGTGTCTGGAGCAGATGCTGCCTTTCGTCCTCCTGTGAATATCCTTACATCAAACGGTATCGGCCCAGAGGAACTTTCCCTCGCATTACAAACACGTAATCAACCGTCGGAGCTGCACAACAATGTTTTTCAAATCACCAGCTGACAGAGAACACAGTCTAGCACAGCATAGGGAGATATAACGTAGAATAGAGCGACATAACGTGGCACATCTCTGTGGAATGAGTTGTACAGGCAGATGGGGTTGTCTTGAAATGATCACGTTCTGCTGTCTGAAGAGACCAGCAGTTTGATATCAAAGCAAGCTGTGTACAGAGGATTTTTAATAAGCCCAGACGGCTCAGTGACATCTGCGTTACATTCACTGGTTATTTTTCTCCGTTCTCTAATGGAGTTGTAAATTCACAGCTCAGATTCTCGTTTAATTGACAGGTTATCAGTCTTTGAATGTTTGTTTATGGTGTTTGTATAAGAAATTATGCTAATATAAAGGATTTTAAACTTCAAACAGTGTAGAGATTGTGGGCCCTATTTTAACAATCGAAGCGTATGGTCTAAAGCACAGGGCGGAGTGCTGTGATCGGAGTGCGGATCCACTTTTGCTAGTTTAACAACGGGTCGGCTCATGGTCTAAAAGGGTTGTCCCTATTCTCTTAATTAGCAATGGCTTTGTTTTGGGCGTAACATGCCATAAACCAACCAGAGTCTCTTCTTCCATCCCTTTAAAAGCCATTATTGCACTTGCACCATGGCCGATTGCTATTTACATGGCAGAATATGCAAGAGGTAAGACTGAACTCATCTCCAGAAAGGAAACGGATCAGCTCACGCTTGAGCAAACCATCTATGGGACAAAGCAAACCAGATTCCAACATGTCTTTATTGCCCCTTAAATAACAAATAAAATCCTGCTCCATTGAGCTTAGATCAGGTTTCAGTTGGTCAATGGTGCAGTCTAATTCAGACCTTCAGACCAGTGTGCACAAATGGGCACAAATGCATTTGCTGTTTAAAAAATGTGGCGTGAAAATGATAACTACGTCAGGCTGAAACTAGCAAAAACACTTGCATCGCGCCAAGTGTATGATAGGACCCTGTGTGTGTGTGTGTGGTCCTTGTAAACAGAGGGTGAACTCCCATCCCAAGAGATAGTAGTGGAGGGTGAGAATTGCCCACCTGATGGCAAGGTATTCTTTTTCAATGGCGCTGTACTTAGTCTCTCGCTTTGAGAGCTTACGACTCTCAGCCTAATCCCAAGACGTCATACAACTGACGCTTTTGACCATAAGTCAACATCTGCCGTTTTAGGGTACCCTTAAACGTCGGTTAGATGACGTTATCTAATCCTAACCCTACCCCAGACTTAAACCTACCCCGTCACCTAACTGACGCTTTACATTTAACGTCAGTTAGGTAACGGGGTAGGTTTAGGTCCGCCCTTGATTTTTTGTCGTAACAGACAAAAAATATCGTGTAATCTGAACCAGGCATAAGTAAATGAACAAAGACCAATTCACAAGTTAGTAATGGCATAATAATATCAATGGTTTTAATTGTCTGTATGTCAGAATTCCTGTAAAACTCTCTTCAGAGAGGTTAACTTATGGTTGATTGTCATCTCTGCACTTGAAATCGGGATGGGAGAAATATAGATTGCAATTTATTTTCCTGGAAAAACCATAGACTTCACTTTAAATCTTTGGAATTAAATTATTTAAATGATCCCTCAGTAGTGATCATTAAAGAGATGTGTTATACTGTATTAGGGTCACTTTGTCATGATTTGCTTCGGCTGTTTTAGTGAGTGAGTGAGTGAATGTGTGTGTGTGGGTGGTCATGAGTGTGGTGTTTTGCAATCATGAGATAAATGAATACACACTCACGTCACAGACTTATAACCTTCGGTGGTGGCTCATCTTTATTGTCCCCACCAGTGTGCGCTGGCCTTTGTGAAAAGGCCACTGGAAAGAGGGAATCTATCCCTAGAGCTCAGTTAGGCCACAGACAGCCCCATAAATCCTCTACTCTAATACTCCCAGATTCGCCTCTATTGGCCAATGCACCAAATTGGATGCTTTGCATTCTCTGGCTGTTTCACTTGAGACACATGCTGTCTGGAGTCTGAACCACAGACACCCTTTTTTCTGTGATTCTTATTCGTTTGACATCTCCACTCCTTCTCTGTTCTTGTCTTGATGGTTAGATGCATTCATAGATACCCAGGAGGCAATTGCCAAAAGCCATCAAGAGTGTGGTTCTATAAAATGTTGCTTCCATAGTTCAGATAATTTAATATATAATGAGTATTGTTTATATTAAAATCCACTTGTGTCTTGTGACATTTTGTCAATGAGGGGGTAATTTCATTGTAATCTTGGAGAAATATTTGAGCAAATGAACAAATGAATATATTTTCCATTCCCTTTCCAAAACAAAACAGTCCAATTTTCTTCTCCTTTCAATGACAGTTGAATACTGCCAAAGATTGAACCAACAGTATTTATTTATACATTTTTTTGCGAAAGTTTTACATGGCTTAATATCTGTTCTTGTAAATTGGTGTGTGGTGTCACAGCATGCTGGCTGTTGTAAATGGCTCATTGATTTTCAGGCGAGTTGGACTCGAGGGACGTATCTGTCTCTTTGCTCTAGCCTATCGGCTTCTTCATTAGCGAGGGGCTGTCGATAAAGCCATGTGTGTGAAGGTAGCCAGAGGCCCACTGATGAGGGCAGGGCAAGAGCGATGTATGCTCGGCACACTCTGTTTGCTGCCGAGTCGTTGCTGTCTGAGCTGCTCTACATCCATATGCATCAAACTCTTTTCGCCGAATATCACAGAACAGATAAGATTACGCTGCATGACATTGAGAGTGTGGGAAATGAGCTGTGGACTGTACAGCTCCTGACAAGTTTTTGATAAAATGAAAAGCGTGGCTTGTTTGTCCTGGGATCAGTGTCTTTGCTAATTTGCAGTATTGACCGTGACATGCAGCCATATTAGAACTGGTGTTTTTCATGTTCAATTTAACATTGCCTTAACATTTAAAGACAAAATTTAGCAGTATTTAAATACATTCAATGTCCAAAATGTCGCTTTTCACCAGTGAAACAAAATAAACAATGGAAAGTAAAGGCAGGGCTTGATTATATTCGTCAGGATTTGATTGGATTTGACACTTTTAAGTTAAACTTGTATTATAAATTAAAATGTATTATGTTTATTAACCTTGATTATGCATTGTATTTTTCATATAGTTCATGATTACGTATTAACAAATTTAACCTTATTGCACCTTCATTAAACCTTAAAGTGTCACCAATTACTTTTTTCTCAAAAATGTGGTCTTGTGTAATTAAATATATGTTAAATTGAATTTACACTTATACCAGAAGTAATTTATTAAGGGAAATAATAGGTTAATTGTTTACCCTAAATTTGCATAGTGTAATAGTACCTAGTAGCCATGCACTTTAAAGAGTTTACACATTTGAAGATGGTTTGGTCAAATTGCACTGAGCTTTCTGACCCAAATTGCACTCCTGCCATGTCCATGTTAATATTGGCCAAGGGGTTTTCTCCAATCAGGCACCACACTAAACCATCTACCTAATGTTGGCTGCCGTGTTTAACGATTATGCCCCTTAAATAATGGAACCAGATGTAATGTCTTGGAGGTAATTGGATCGTTCCTTTCATCTCCTCTGGGGGAAAAGAAAAGCAGTGTTTAGATCCAGTCATGAATGCAACATTGTTGTCAGCTTGAATATCCCTGGGGAGAATCGGTATTATTAAAGACACCTTTCTACTGACTTCCATCACCGTAATCACCCGCCGTGTCTGGATTGCCAGGTTATTTGAATATCCCATTTGCAATTTTCAAAGAATCCATTGTTGGCAATAGTGGATAATCCTATTGTAACACATCTTCTCATTCTGCTTTTGCCCAATTCTGTGTTAATCCGGCATGCACACAGAATCCACTCAACACGAGACTCCAAAAAGCTGTTTTATTAGATTAAAATGTCAAAATAATGTTGAAATCCATCCATCCATCCATCCATCCATCCATCCATCCATCCATCCATCCATCCATCCATCCATCCATCCATCCA
>JAOTRC010000002.1:13378311-13390634 GCA_027497675.1 Cyprinella lutrensis | reverse complement strand
ATGATGAAAATTACAGACCTCTCTCATTATTCTAAGTAGGAGAACTTGCACAATCAGTGGCTGACTAAATACTTTTTTACCCCTCTGTATTATTATTTATTTATTTTTTTTTTTCTTACTGGGCATGGGATACATGCTAACAGTTGTCATTTAGGCCTACCCTGCCATACCAAGCTGATGCAGTATTCACATAGGTGAATTTATCCACACAGTATACAGCCCTGTCTAGGCCCTTCCCTGTAGGTACGGGTTGTGTCGAGCCATTCATTGGTCTGGTTGTTTGATGAGAAAAAGATTAAATGTAGTTACTTACAATAAATGCGTTAAGAATCCGCACATCATCACATCATGTGCGAACTAAGAAAGAACTGATGACAACAGTTTGATCTACCCACCCAAGTGTAGAAATCGAATATTCAAGTGGTTTATTATTTTTTCTACCTCAGAACAATAACAAAACATCAAGCTGAATTCTTGCAAGCAAAAAAAAATAAAATAAATAAACTTACTGTTTGCAAAAACTGTTTGCTTATTTTTTCTACTTTCAATATTAAATCAATATTAAATCAAATTAAAAAAAAAACAAACGACTGAACGAATGATACATGGATTTGATGATGCGGATTTGGTACATTTACATATTATCCTTGGTGGATTTAGTCATAAATGCATTTTTTGTAGTAGGCTATAATTTTGTTGTGTTCTGCTGACCTCTGCTGTTTATTCTATGTAACTGCATATGAATGTGCTCATTTCAGCCAAACATCAGCAGAGCAAACTGCAACAAGATTATAATGTTGTTTACTGATGGAGGTGAGGAGAGGGCTGAAGACGTCTTCAGCAGATACAATATTGACAAAAAGGTGCGTATGAATGTCACCATCAGTCTAAATCTATCTATCTATCTATCTATCTATCTATCTATCTATCTATCTATCTATCTATCTATCTATCTATCTATCTATCTAAATAAGACCCATCCATGCTCTTTTTGGTATGGTACAGTTACAGTGAAGTTTTATACTATGCTGTTTGATTGCAGGTGCGAGTGTTCACGTTCTCTGTTGGTCAACACAACTATGACACAGGGCCAATAAAGTGGATGGCCTGTGCTAACAAAGGTAAGTGTTGCTTTGCTCAGTCTATGTTTGCCCTCTAGTGGCTAAAGTAAAAATATAATTCTCACGTCTCACAGCCTCTTCAGTGGGCTCAGCATTGGATTGCACAGTAAAAAACACTAAATGACACCATGACGCTTTGTTTTCTAGGATATTTCTACGAAATCCCTTCCATTGGAGCCATCCGCATAAACACACAGGTTTGTGTGACGCCAAAGCTTTTCTAATGTGATTTGTTTATTTTGATAGTTTCTCTTGTTTAGGAGAATGTGAAGGTCCAAGGATGACCTACATTTAACTGCTTTGTGTTGTTTACTGTTGCTTAGGAATATCTAGATGTTTTGAGTAGGCCGATGGTCCTTGCAGATGCTAAACAAGTGCAGTGGACCAATGTTTACCTGGATGCTCTGGTACAACCTTTTTCAATAAACGTCATACAAACCATTTAAAAAAAAATGTTATATGCTTAATTGTTTTCTGTGTTCTCTTCATGACCTCAGGAGTTGGGGCTAGTCATCACAGGCACACTACCTGTGTTCAACAAGACCAAATCCAGGGTAGGAGAATCTCAGAACCAGGTCAGTCGTTTATCTGGATTTTCCAGCTGAATTTCCTTGTAAAATAGTTTGGAAACACTCACAAATTCTTTATTAATACTGCCTTTTATAATTTAGGGTAATCCAACAGGATGTAAAATCTGTAATACATTAGTTTGATATATAAATTATAGATAGGCCTATGCATTAAATACAGTGCACTACCATTCAAGAGTTTGAGCTTGGTGAGAATTTTTTTAAATTTTCTTTTTTTTTTTGTTTGTTTGTTTTTCAAGTCACCTATGCTTTCCAAGACTAAATTTATTTGATAAAAATACAGTTTAACATATTTTAAAATCCATTCGTCATTACACTCAGAAAAAATGTACAAAAGCTGTCACTGGGGCTGTACCTTTTCAAAAGGTAAACTTTTGTCCATTTTAGTGTTAATATGTACATTTCAGGTGCTAATATGTACATTATGTGTTAATATGTGCATTAAAGGTGCTAATAAGTACATTTTAGGTGTAATACAGTATGTACATTTTAGGTGCCAATATGTAAATTTTAGGTGCTCATATGTCCATTTCATGAGCTAATATGTCCATTTTAGGTTGTACTATGTACATTTTAGGTGCCAATAAGTCTATTTTATGTGTTAATATGTACATTTTAGGTGCCAATATGTGCATTTTACGAGCTAATGTGTCCAATTTAGGTGCTAATATGTCCATTTCAGTATATATCCAGTAACAGCTTCTGTACTTTTTTTCTGAGAGTGTACTCAGTCTTGTGTCACATTATCCTTCATTAATATATGATAATCTGTGAAAATATTTTAGTATTACCAATGCAGAAAATTGTCATGCTGCTTAATATTTTTGTGCAAGCCATGTTACCTTTTTATCAGGATTCTTTAAATAGAACATTCTAAAGAATAACCTTAAATTTATAAAGAGGCCAACGTGTTATTTTAGTATTCATTTCTTAAAAGAAAAAAAAATCCGACTGAACCTAAACCTGAATGGTAGTATATATAGTACTTGGGCAGTTTGCATTATAAGCAGTATTGAAATGGTTCCATCTGGGCTACGGGACATTTGACCGTTTTTACAGATTAAAGCGAGCAGTGCGTCAAAACAATAGTGCTGTACACTGCACATGTGCTCAGGGTCGATTACAGTAATAATCTTCCAGCACTACATCCTTGAATATTTTTATCAATTGCCAAACGCGCTTCATTCAAGCCCTTTACATTCTATGTGCATTTCTTCTCTCTCTCACTAGTAGACGTAAAGTGCCATATTAAGAGCTGCAGATGATGTCGTGGTTATTTTAACAATAGTAGCAGGAACACACGATTGCGAAAAAAAAAATAGAATGCCATAAATACAATTATTTTTATATCTCATATAGATGACTCTCACTGTTTAAGCCATTATACTTTTTTTCCCCATACATTTAGCATTATTAAGCATATTAAGAGCATTTTATAATAAACAATGTTATAATTTGGAATATTATTTAGAGATGGCAAGGGAAGACTTTAAAATTACTGGTTAACTCTGTTTTGTGCTCTATCTTTAATGACTATTTTGAATGTTTAGGTTTTTTTGTTGTTTTTAGTTTTTTTCCCCCCAAAGTACTACGGTTGCCTCTGGAAATTAATAAATTAATTTATTCCATCTCTGGAAATATAGAGACGGATCTCTGGTACACTTGAATGTACCTCAAAATGTATTTTTAAAATTAATTCTATACATGTAAAAGGTTTGCATATCATCTTTTTATATATATATATATAGAAAAATGGTGTATACATATATTTTTATAAACACAGGTCTCTAACTGAACGAACAATTACAACATTTCTGATTGTGCCCTACAAGTCAGAAGCAGGAATATAACATTCAAATGAACACAGAACAGAACACCAGATGTGTCATTAACAAACCCAATTCTCTATTAATAGCTCGATGGTTGGAACAAACTTCTATTTTTGTCACATTTAATGGGGATAAAGCTACTACTGACGCAAACGTGTAAACTTCATTATCTCTTGAATGTATTAACCATGCGGACAGTGACCTTCTTAGGAACACGGCAATAGTAACAGATATGGAAAATAAATATCATAGAGTATCTTATCCTACACTTTCCCAGTTGGAGGTCAAAGGATCGGTACGTTTTCTAGAAAACCGCTTGACCCTCTGAAAGTTGCCATTACTTTCCGCTCACTGACTGCGTCACTGGGTTCTTTGAGTTCAATATTTAGTTTCTAGTGGATGACGAGAAGCTATTTAGATGTGACACTTTGTAACTTTGCAATCTTTCATGGTGGTTATTTTTGCCAAGTTAAACAGGTTTGAATGTTGCTGTTCTACTAACTCTTATTAATTTGCAAGTACATGTCAACTAACTCTAATTAGAGTACTAGTATACTGTAGGTTAGGGATAGTAGAATAAGTTGACTGGTACTTGCAATGTTACATATAGTCCGTAGATTGTCTGTTGGAGGTCCATCAAAATAAAGTGTTAGCAGAAACCAAGCATCTACTAATACTCTGTTTAGAGTTAGTTGACATGTTAGTTGACATGTAGTTGCAATGTTACTTATAGTTAGTAGAATGTCTAAAGAGGACTATCGAAATAAATTGTTACCCTTTGTGTGTTTGTAAATGTCTTTCTATTGCTTGTCAGAGTGGAAACTTAGTGTTTTTGATTTCTCTTTTAGCATCAGAACCAGTTGATTTTAGGAGTGATGGGGGTGGATGTGTCTCTCGATGATATCAAAAGATTGACGCCCCGCTTCACAGTGAGTACCCAAAACAAAAATAATTTCAATCTGGTTGTTGTTCCAATCTCATAAAAAGACTAAAAAGGGACCTATTTAAGGGGTTCATTTTTTTTTTAACCTAAAAGCAAAAAATTATGCGATTATTTACTCTAGGTCTGTGCCGACTGAATGCTTTTCTTGTAGTCTAGTAGTCATTCATCTAAGCTATTAGTAGACTAATAGCACGTTTATATTAATTTAATTATTTAAATATATACTGATGAGAATACTAAACCATAATGAGTATTTAAAATAAAGGCGTAATATAGCCTATTCTGTGGTCAAGCGTGCACATTAACTTACCGCAAAGCGCCAGCAAAATTAATGACCATTATGAATATTTTATTTATTAGTAAACCAGTATTTTAGGAGTCGGTATCGTCTGCAAATATGAAGATGATACTGACTCGTCATTCCGGCTGTGTATTGGACAACACCTATATAGAGAGAAATGCAACTTTAATACGGATTGCATAAGCAGAGAGTATTTCTTTTCAATTTGAATCAGTTTGTTTAAAAGTAGACGTTTCAAGCTTTCTATAGATGTATTACTCATGCATGGTTGGCAAGATGCCTATACGCGGAGTTTCGGTTCATTTTTGTGACGCGCTCCACCGAGATGGCAGAAAGCAAAGTGCATCCTGTTTGTTTTCTTTATTTTACAAAAACACAATTTGATGTTAATGTGACCCAAATACCCAAATATAAATACAGTTTTGAATTATGTATTCTTCTTACGTGTATGAACAATATGACTGGGTATTTTTAAGTTCCCTTTCGTCCTGGGGACTCCAAAGTGTCGATACGTTGGAGTTCCCTGTACTCAGGGAATGATGGTTACATACGTATCCGAGATGTTGTTTCCGCTGTTGTTAGGGAAAAAAATGCAACTGATCGCGCCGGCGCCTCCATTCCATGAAGCGTGCTAATACTTTAGCTTCCACACTAAATATGCGCCTAATAATAGTGAATATTTATCTAGGTTAACATAAAAATGAGGTCAATGGTTGATATGCAAACGTTTGGATTTCCTGTCCAACATACTTACATACATAAATAAAATATGACTCAAGACAATAGGACCAAACAACTGCCTACTTCCATGTCCACTACTGTTCAAAAGTTTATAGTATTTATTTTTTTCAGGAAGGACACATTCAATTAGTCAAAGGTGTGTAACTGTTTCCAGTATCATTAATAACAAAAAACGTGACTTCAGCAGCAAATCAGCATATTAAATGACATTAAGTGACACTGAAAACTGGAGTAATAATGCTGAGAAGTCAGCTTTGCCATCACTGGAATAAATTGCATTTTAAAATAAATTCAAATAAAAAGTCATATTTTTACAATATTATTGTTTTTATGGTATTTTTAATCAAATGTATATGATAGTCTTCTATGCATTTAATAATCGCATCAGCTGCAACATTTTTAACAGTAGGCTAGTGTAGAATAAAATGTAAAGTGTCAGATGTGTTGCACCAGTTTGATGTCAAGAATTGTGTGAGAATTGTATGGCTTCAAAATACTTAGAATATAGTGCATAAATCACACACACTATTTTTAAGGGGCTTTTATGATACCTTTTTTTCTCAGATTTGGTGTTTGACAGCCCCATTCACTTTCATTGCATGGGGGAAAAAAAACTTTAGAAAAAAGAAAATCTGGTTTTGGGACGGCGTGAGGGCGACGAACGGCGACGAGTTTTAATTTAGGGTGAACTGTTCCTTGAACACTAAATAATTCGATTTATAAGGGAACAAAGTGAAACTCATGTGTTAGATGTTTTCTTTGCAGACTCTTTGAGTCGCTGTAATAAGAAAACACGGCATGCATAAGATAAATGTGCTATTGTTCTGCGGTCTGCCGTCTTGCGGTTTCGCCTCCTTACAGTAAGATCGCTCTTAAGAGGACGTAAGCCCTTGTACATTACATCTGTTTGTACTTACATTTGATTTGTAAATGGTTGTGATTTTCTGTTAAGCTCAGAGGAATGTTTCCAGATGAACCGACACATTTGATTAACGCTAAGTGCTCAGGGGTGATTGACAGTTCGGGTCGGCGCTCTCGGGGGATATTAGACAGTACCCCGCTAGTGAGGGATTAACCACCGCATCTCTGAGGAACCAGGTCCATTTGGTCTAAGCAGGGATTTTGGTTTGATGGTGGTCTTCTTATTCGATGTCTCCTCACTATTCTCCTTTTTCTGTTTTGTTTATTTCAGATTGGTCCTAATGGATATTATTTCGCAATCGACCCTAACGGTTACGTGCTGCTCCATCCAAACCTGCAACCAAAGGTACCGAAGCATTTTCTCCACCCAAATACCTCAAATATGACATCACAGCACATTTATGACTGATGAAGGGGTTTTAAGGTTGCTTGTGGTGGAGAACCCATGACATGCTTGTCTCATGTTGAAATGTTTCTAGCTTGTTTGACATCTGACAACGCCTGTAATTCTTGTAGCTCTTTCTTTCTTTACACACACACATAATCTCAATCTACCCTTTCTTGTTTGTGTATATGTGCTGCATATTTATATTCATTCTCACCTCTTAAACCATGATGTGTTAATGTGCACATTTATATCAATAATAACCAAAGTTCAAGACTACGCCAATTTGAAATCCCAAACAGAGTAGTACTATTCTGAATATTCTCCTTCCCAATATAGATGCTATATTAGATATGATTGGATGCTAAATTAAATAGACAGTAGTGTCTATTGGCAGCCTAACGTCTTTTTTTATTTTATTTTTTATATATCTTCAACTAAATTCTGTCCCTTTGAACTTTCTATTTCTCAAAGATTCCTGGAAAGAGAGGGAAAAAAATCACTGTTTCCACAAAAGTAATGAGAAACACAAATGTTTTCAACATTGATGATAAGTTTCTTGAGCACCAAATCAGCATATTAGGATCAATGTGACTATGAATACTGGAGTAATGATGCTAAAAATCCAGCTTTCCAGTCACAGGAATAAATAACGATTTCACTAAATAATAAATTAAAAGTTCTGTCAAAAAACTCTAAATGGTTTGGCCGATAGGTCTAAAACTCAATCTGCTTGCAACCACATCTTTCTGTATAGGGCACAGCTGATTGGATCTTGCTGTATCAGCAACCAATGAGCTTGCAGCCCAGCTTTCAAATACTTGATCAGTGTCTGTGTAGCAGTTTGCAGTGCCGGTTTAGAAACCCTCCACCTTCCCTAGCTACACCTGTATAGATCTGCTAAAGGTGATTCATGTACGCTATATTGTACAGCAGAAGCATGTCTTACTTGCTCACAGCAAGTAAGCAGCAACGACATCAGCAGCAGTGTAGTATAGCAGATCTATTTCTCCAAGACCAAACATATTAACATACCATGCCAAGCCCTTCGAGAGTTATCATGACAGAACTGTTTTACTGTATTTTTGATCAAATGCTGCTTTGATGAGTATAATATACTTAAATGTCTTGGACTCCAAACTTTTGAACTATAGTGTAGCCTATTCTAGAGCTGTGCAAATCTGATAAGATATTTTTTCTCAATATTGCATTGATGCTTGAAGTCATTGTATCAGATTTTTATGTAATTTATCTTCTACAATTCCAGTCAATTTTGGTAAATCAGTATTATGATATATTTAGGTAATAATTATGTGATACAAAACCATAATTATTAGATAAAATGTCTTAATTGTAATATTAAAAATAATAATTATGACAAAAAGTAGGGATACAATTGTACACTTTTGCCAATTTTACAGATATATTGTAATATTTGTCATATTTATTTGTGTTATTTGGGATATACAGTAGGTCTGTATAGGTGATGCATCATGATGCATTGAATTATGTGTCCAGCCCTAATATTATCCCTTCTGTTTTTCTTCAATTCATTCGTCTTTATAGTTAAAACCATATTACGTTTGTCTCTCTTATGAAACAAACAGGAAGATCAAGCAGCTGCGAGTGATTCAGCTCATATCATTATTGACAAGTGTGAATGACCTCATATGTAAAGCTATCGATTTAGAATGTATGAACATGCATTTGTGGTGTGTAAACAGGTGCTCATATAGCTTATCCTTTGGATCGAAGCATGCAGACCCTTCCCTTCAAATCGCCCAAAGTAATGCACATGCTTCTGGCAGCGAACCTGCATATATGTTTCTTAATGCAACTCGACCTCAATTTTTACATATCAGTCTATTTGCAGGTCCCTTTGATTCTGGTATCCCAGCACACACATGGGGCGGTCTGTATTTCATCTTTTAAGAATGTTAAGGAGAAAGGAGATCACATGTGTGCGTTCAGGGTCATAGTTTATCCTCAGTCTGGATGGTAAAAGCACCGTCTATCACCTAGTCTCAGACAACCCCAGCCCACCATGACACCCTCGCAAGTTAAGGAGGAAAATGCATTAAATATATTATGTCTGGTCGAACATAGATTGCAAATCGTTTAGACATTTTCTGATTTAGGCTCAATATGTAATCGTAAAGAGTTATACATGTGTAGGGCTCAACAATAAGGATGACTGTGTAAGAAGATGGCCAGTGTAAGATCTTATGTTCATTGTAAACATTTGGTTTAGTTTGATGTATTTATGTTATGTAATTATGGTAATTGATAGATATATCCAACATTATCTAGCCTGCTAATGTAGTACTTTGTTGGAATTTGTTGCGAATTTGATTTTGATAGTAATGGAAGTAATAATATTAATAATAAATATATAATCATAATAATAAGAATTGTTAATTGAGAACCAGTTTAGCATATTATATTCATTCTCATTCTGAAGGATCATGTAATACCGAAGACTGGAGTAATACGTTTTATTTTTAAATAAAAATATGTTTTATTTATAAAGCGCGAGCTGACAGAGCAAGCTGAAATGTAAATTTGCAAGTCATCGGCATAACAGTTGATAGCTGAGACCACAACTATGGATAATGTGACCAAGAGGTAGCAAATATTGAACAGAAATGGTCCAAGAACAGAGCCTTGAGGGACACCTTGAGGGAGAGAAAAAAACAATTAAAGATTTGACGTTTTGAACAGAAATAAAACATTGTCTATTAGAGCCCGACCGATAAAGGATTTTGAAGTCCGATACCGATACAAACATTTATTTGTTTTAAAATCCGATATTCCGATATATCGGCCGATATTTTTTCTTAATTATTATTTCAGAAACACGCAACAAATTGTAAAACATACATTTTCAATATAACAGGCCAAGGAGAGATGATACATCTCATTGCTATAACTGTCACGCGCTATTAAAGAAATACTTCAGTCACATTGTCAAAAATTAAAAGGACCGTCAGTCAACTACTGTAACAACGTCACATAATTATTACTAGCTAATGCCGCTTCACTCTCGGCTTATTTAACAGCAGCAAAACTGGACATGATAATCACAAATTTTGTCATATTTAAGTTAAGAAGTGAACTGAGATGTTCTTTTAATTTCAAGTTATTCATGAAATGTATGTCTCGTGACCAACTCAATGAGTGTTGCCAACAGGGAAGGTGTAGAGTGCCCTCTGGTGGACAAACTATTCAACTCCAACACTCATGACATGGTTGAAGCATGTTTCGTCCGTTTTTATTTCATTTTTGAAATATTCATTTATCGGCCATTATAACTGCCGATATCGATAGTTAGGAAAATGCCTAATATCGGCCGATAAGACCGATAAATCGGACCGATAGATATCGATAAGACCGATAAATCGGTCTGGCTCTATTAAATATCATGTATACATTTTTGCAATTTAATGCATTGTTCAGTGCTTGTGAAGCAACCAAATAAATACAGTTATTCATTATACAAATAGTTTAAATATTTATTTGAAATGGCTGATTAGAATATCTGATTATAAACCATTCAAGAAGTCATTAACATATTTTGTGTTACTTTTTAAATGACCCTTTTTATCAACTTTGTTCACATCATTTGTTCAATAAAAGCAAGGTAAATGTAATGTGTGTAAAGTTTTCCTTTGTTGAAAACATACATGAGAAAAATAATATTTCTCACAGCTAAATTTAAAGAATTATTTAACAAGTAGGTGTGTGGCTTTTTTTTCCTCGACAATTACAAAAACAGAATAAAAAATTAAAATACAAAAACAGAATACAAAATTTGGTTAGCATTCTGTTAAAGGTTTTGTAGGTAGGAATTTTATTAAAAAAAAACTTATTTGCCAAATTTGTTTAAACTTTCTGTATATATCAATGCATAATTAAAATATAAGTACTCTGCAAAAGAAAGTATAAAAATCGAGTGTCTGTACACGTCTCACGGCTCATTATTTCCATTCAGTCCACCTCCTCCCTTCTGGGCTCCTTCCAAAGCCACGCCTCCTAAACAAATGAATGTATTTTAATGATGCATTGATATATATATATATATAGAAAGTTTTAAAAAATTGGAAAAAAAAGTTTGTTTGTTTTTTTTTTTAAATAAAATTCTTACCTACAATACCTTTAAGTGTTAGGTATTCTGAACACTTGCAAGAGAGATTTTGAAGTTTAAAGACAGGTGTGTTTCCCTCATCTATACGTCACATTGAACAAAAGCGAATGTGAAGGAAAATAACGTCGTGAATTACTTTTGGGTTAACTCATGTACAGTCACAGGGAACAGGCCAATAAAACGAGATGTGCCTCCAGCTCTTGAGACAGTTTAACATGCATCACTGACCTTATGACAGCCGTTGTGGAAATGTCCCAATGTCCCTGACAGCCATTTTGTTAGCTTGGCCTCCCTTTGCTTTGCGTCTCATTTCCACACAACTAATTTTCACCCTTTGTTCACACTACAATGCATCATCCAAACGAGTCATAATTACACAGGCAATCAAAGTGCATTTCATCTCGAACGATATTTCACTATTTAGAGGGTGTTAATATTTCAAAGACCTGAATCACAAACAGCTCACTGTCCACATGTAATTAGAATGAATGTGGCTCATCTCTATCGGCTCTCATTTACTCTTTGACCGAGACGCATTTTTTTCAACGACGCAACACGATTCTTGACCCATCTGTTCATTTGCAGAGCTCTCATGATGAGATTCACAACAGCTCAAGTTTATTGTCATTGATGTAAATGTAGCTTTCGTTGACCTTGCAGATGCTTTGCACATTGTGTGTTCTGGAATTTAACCCATGACCACCATGCCAATGCTGTTTCTTATTCTATTTGACCACAGAACAGTATAACAGAGAAGATGGATTGTAACACATCATAGACAACCACCTAAACTAGACTTAACATTTACCCAAAACAATTTGGAAGCTAGAAGTGAATTGCATGTTTATTCTGAAAGTTTAGTTCCCGAAGACACGTTTCTACATTGTATTACTTAGATCTATTTAAGCAGTTAAGGCTCATTGCACTTTGGAGACTTTTATAGAAACTTGGGTTACAAAATAATTGGACGGCTTGGGGTTCCAATCACCTGCTGTTATTGGCTGCGACTCAGTAGCTAGAGGAGAGAATTAAGAGACAGACCACAAACTGATTTGTGCCACTTTATCGTGAGTATTTCAAGTTAACCATGCTCCATGATCCAATCAAGTCTAATAGTTGATATAGTCTCAAGCCGGTTAAGGTTATAACACACACTTAAAGTAACCATGACATCAAATGTCAATTCCTGACAATTCTTTTAAGGCGAGACACGGCAGGCAAAAACATAGTTTTTTTTTTTTCACAGGTCAATTTTGAGATTTTGGGATATATGTCTTGAATAACATGTCTTCTTTCAGACTTGTGGTGAAAAAAAGTCTGAACTACACATTTAGGTCATTATTTTACT
>JAOTRC010000002.1:13253436-13265712 GCA_027497675.1 Cyprinella lutrensis | reverse complement strand
CGCCATGTTGCCCCTCCATCTTGAAAGTACATTAGCCAAAGAGGGACATACCCGTTAATTCAAGCTTTGCCTTTCACATTTACATTTCAGTTAACACTCATGGACGAGGTCGACCTGGAAGCCATGTTAATCTTGGACTACATTGGCCACCGTAGGAGTTAAATCGAAATCGGAATTGAGGGGAACAGAAACTAATTTTCACTGGATGGTCATATACCTTTTCACTGCAAGATGGGGGTAAAAATCACACAGTGTTGTAGCTCTAACAAAAATTCAAATCAACAAAGAATATGTAGTATGACTTTGTTAAAAAGGTATTATAAAAACAATCATCAGCATCCATCAAAGTACAATAAAGCAGGGGTTTTCAAACTGTGGGTCGCGACTCATTTGTGGTTGGCAGATTGGGAAGAGGTGGCTCGCGCAATCACTACTTTGGCTGTAGCTGAATTTACGTTTCATGAGTGACGCATACAAACAGGTTGCACGAACCAACGTTAAATAGAAATCGCTATATTGCTTAGAACGATTTAAAAGTTAGATAAATATGTCAGTATTGTGTTTCATGTGGTTTCATGAAACGTGCGCACACGTGCAACTTTTTGTGATAACAATTTTCACCGTTTCAGAGCGGCTTTGGTTCATAAAGCAGTTTGGTGCGCGTTATTAACGAGAATAAACTTGTTCACTCTAATCAATGCACTGCATTCTGCATGAGATCGCAAAACACCAGAGAATTCAAATGTCACGAAAGGCTGATTCAGGTCTGGGCTGCGTTTCCCAGAAGCATCGTGAGCGAAGTTGATTGTAGAGAACATTGGTGGCAATGGTTCAATGATCTACTTTGGCATACGATGCTTTTGGGAAACGCATTAATTTCTGCCGTCTGTTCAACACAGTGCTGTTGTCTTTCGGAGATATGGTCGTCATAAGAATGCGTTGTTTTGAATTCCCTCACATACATTTTGATACCTACCAACGCATAAGAAAAATATATATTTAAAAAGTATTTAAAATGTATACACATGAGCATGAAAGCGTTTTCTGCTCTGAACAATGCAATGAGTTTAACAACACTCCCAGCATAAATATTATTATTGAAATTCTAGGTCCTGGGCATACTGTCAAATACAATTATTAGTCTTTTTTTTATTATTTTATGATTTTTTTTGTCACGTTAAACCTTAGGTTAAGATTAAGCTTACTTAATCTTTTTCATTTCTTTAAATGTGTTTTTGCCACGTTTGGATAAATGCCGCAGACAAAAAGTATTCTTCTCAGTATTCTTCACATTATTTCATATGCCATTAGGCTACTATTTTAATTCTTAAACTTTTTGATAATGTACCATAAGTTTGTATTGCAATTAAACTTATATGTCATACTGTGACACAGAAAAAAACTGCTCTAAAGAGATCTAACGCCTCCCACCCCACATCCATGCTTTAAAATTATGTTGGTGGGTCTTGAGATAGATTATTCTTGTCTACTTGGTTCCTGGAATAGAAAAGTTTAAGAACCCCTGCTCTAGAGTGCAGTGCAGGTCTCAACCTTAATGTACCATGGAGAAAAAGAATAATCAGAGAATCTCTTCCAAGAGAAGTGCCCTTCAGAGGAGTGTGGTAGACTGATATGGCCGCCATTTATACCATTTAGGTACTAGAAGAAGATAATCCTGCAGAGAAACGGTCTTGCAAGAATCCAAGAACTGTACCAACAGGGCAGTTAACAGGATCTAAGTGATGTTCACCACACCAGGTGGAGAATAATTTACATTTCAATGCATATAGTCTTCTCATGGAGGGTACTCTGGATTGGAGAATGGTCTAAACGACATCAGTCGATAGACTGGATTCTATGAGCCGGGCCCCCTCAGAGGCCAAGACCACAGTTTCCACAACTCCGGATGAGGGTGAAATATTGTGCCCCCTTGCTTGGGACAGTAGGTCCCTCCTGACCAGAATCTCCAGGGGAGAGCCATCTAGAAGGGACACTAAGTCCGAGAACCATGCTCGGGTCGACCAGTAAGGGGCTACTAATAGCAGATGGGCCCCTTCCCGGCGAACCCTCTCCAGAACCCGTGGAATCATGGGTATCAGGGGGGATGCGTACAGGTCCTGCCTCGGTCACACCTGCACCATTGCATCCAGTCTGAGAGGAGCTGGTTGTAAAACGGAGAACCACATGGGACAATGGCTTGAATCTGATGATGCGAGAAGGTCGACTTGAGCTTGACCAAATTTCTCCCAAAGGAGCTCCACCACCTTGGGGTGAGGTCTCCACTCCCCAGGCCTCAGCCCCTGTCTTGACAGGACATCCGCTCCCAAATTCTGATGCCCCAGAATATATACTGCCCTAAATGACGGCAATTTCCCCCGGGCCCACAGGAGGATCTGATGAGCCTGCTTGCATAGCTAACGTGGCCTCAGACCCCAAGATGGTTGACACAGATGTGTTGTCCGAATGGACCAGCACATGGTGGCCTCTCAGGTCTGGCAAGAAAAAATTGAGAGCTTTAAATACTGCCATCATTTACAGATGACTTAAGTGCCAAGAACATTTATGGTCACAGATTTGACCATCTCCTTGGTGGCCTGGAGAGATAGATCTGTTGTGCGGTAACTTCTTCACTATCGTCCATGTCCCTCAGCGGGTCAGCCGGGTATGCTTGGAGAGTCGACATAGTATGTAAACATGCCTCGCCTTGACCTGCTGCCGAATACGCTGATCACTTAACCTTAATGAAAAGGCAAGACAAACAACAAGCTATAGAATATTATCAGCCACAAACAGAGTCTCAACATACGATTTCAACTCAACATATTCCCCATTACATTTTCTCAACATATTTCCCCATTACATCCCCATACATTTCTGGTGCACCAGAAGAAGAAATAGATTGGGGCATAGGCGAGGGGACTCCACCTCTTTTGAGGCACTTGAGTCTTGACCATGCATCTAGTGCCATACATCGCGTGCTGGGTTGCTGTGACAACCTGCTGCCAGCCGGTAGCTCGACTGCATATGGCATGCTGATCACTTAAACCTTAATAAGAAAGGCAAGACGTACAACGTGTCGATATGGTCGTGCTCTCAGAGGGAACATAAACCACCCAAGAGCACAGTTTCAGCACACTTAAGTCCAGGCATATGAAACAGTGATCGTGGCTGTCACATGAGGATAGGAAAACCGACCGCATCCAGAAACACACGGTTTAAATGACGTCTTGAAGAAGACGCAATGTCAAACCGTGTATGCTCTTTCAGGGAAAACTGCTCTCTCTGCTGCTGCAGCACCTGACCCAGGAATGACCGCGGCTACACAAATAGGACGATAGTGCAAGCCTGATGTGAGCACTCACATTCTCATTGAAGGAACAACATTCTGAGCTGTGAAAAAAACTGTTTTGCCGGCTCTCTGTGGGATCGTGGCCAGCGCTGTCTGCGCTGTAACAACACCAGCATTGAAAAGAGGCGTTCTGGAGCACAGACTCGTTTTCTTCTTTTGAAGTTTAACACTGTCAGAAGATTGTAGAGCAGCAACAGCAGAACCGCTCGGCTCCGACGCGAAATACGAAATACGGGTATGCTACGCACCTGCTGCTTGTTATATGTTTCAAAATCTCGAAGTAGATTGGTCTCTCAAAGCAAACCCAATTACGTCATCACGTCGATGTTACATCAAATGTGAGCGACTGATAGGGAACCGTAGCCAATCAGTTGTTTTAATTGTCATATTTGAATTTAGCATATACATGATAAATGTTATCTCTCAAGCAGACGACTTCTAAAAAATTGATGATAACATTTGTTTTTGTTTTTTTTAAACTTCTAAGTTTATAATAACCACCTTTGAGGCAGTATCAGTCTTGAATTTGTTAGCTTTTTGTTTTTTTGACATATTTTACATAATGTATGCACTAATCCTAAAATGGCATAATATAACTCTGGAATAGCCTAAGTCTAAGATAAAAAATATTTTTCCCTGATGATTCTATTAAAATTGTTGCTAAGAATCATTGTCTAAAAACAACAACAACAAAAAATCTATAAATATACAAAGTATAAATAAACATTATTCATAAAATGCTCCATGCAAGAATGTGAAATATTCTTTTTAAATTGTCACTTATCTTTAATTGATGCCAAGGTAAAACAGTGTAATATGATGGTGGGGGCTCTGTTGAATGATAATTGATTATGTTAATTCTAAGAACAGCTGAAATATGATCCGTTTTGTAAGAAAAAGAGATTCAAATATAACCAGCCAAACATTAAACATCTCCCATAATTATTCTAGTATAAAGTGACTTAAACACCCCCAAGGGTCAGACCACTAAATATTCATGTATATAACTTAAATAAATGCAATGATTTATTATTATTATTATTATTATTATTTATTTAAGGGTCGCAAATGTATTTTACTGACTAAATATTTATTTATTTTATTATTTTTTTGGCACTGTGTTCTTTGAATCTTTCTTATTCCCTGTAAGTTCAATGCATTCTATCTTTAGACGAATAAAAACAACTCAATAGTCCAAAATTATGTAACGTTTTTACATAATCCAAGGGGAGCATGAAATATAATAATTCCTTCTTGTGCTCTTATTTATAAAGTCCTAAATAAGAACAAGGAGGACAATAATGATGTTAACAGCAAGGACATGTAGGACAGGTAAATTAATGTAATGTTAAATGTGTAGGACAATGGCCGACAGCTTGAGATCTAATCTGTTTTTGTTGCCTTTAAACACCTGTACAGCTATAAGACGGACACAAATGAAGGTCTTCTTGACAAGAAACAGTAAATGACACTGTAAATAAAAAATAAGTGTCCTTGCGCTTCACTTGTCAGCAGTGGAAAGTAGTTTCTGACAGAAGGTGTAATGTGACAAATAAGCTATTCAAAACACAGACATATTACATAACCCTCTTACCGGTATTAACGTCCGGTCCTTGTCAGTGTTCATCAGAAATATCAACATGATCTCATACTTCATTGGATCCACAAAGAGACAGGTATGATAGTAAAACTTTTTAATGTTATCATGATCTTTTTCTGAAGACATTATCTGTTTCATTTAAAAAAAAAATGTTTTGACCTTGTAATGTTTAATCAAAATGTCCCCAAAGTCATAACAAAATCACTGGCCTACATATTTTTCTCTTTTAATATTCTGTTACACTTGGATGTACTTCAAAAAAAAGTGCAGGTTGTGTTTTTAAAATAGAATAAGTTTTTTTCAGTGAATAACAGTGTGGCATAAAAAAAACCCACTGTTTTTGTTGTCGCATTGTTTTAACAATTCATGCAATACAGTTTTTCTTCAACAGTCCTCTAGCTATCTCATCTGTGGTGCCTGAAAGTTCGATTTGTTCAAGAGAATCGGTTCTTTGTCATGAAGCCTCTCCCTCTTGTCTATTGCAGGAAATTTCAATTAATTCTAATGAATGGGTTCTTCTTAAACAATCCTCCCTCTCCTATTATGTAGCGCTGGATAGTTCAAATCATTATAGTGAATCAGTTTGTTTTAAATGGTCCTCCCTCTCATATTCACATACCGTATCTCATCAGAGAGTCCAATTTAATTCTAGGGAACCAGTTTGTTTGAATGGTTCATGTAAATGAACAGATTTAAAACAACAGTGCTCTGATCTGAGTTTCTTAATGGCATTTTCGGCTCAGAATATTTAGCCTAGTTAAATGCAGCTGTTCATAAACTTAAGTTTTTGACTTGTCGTGTACTATAGTTTTTCATCTTGTTCAAATTCACTTTATTGTCATTCAACTCTGGGGGAGTGAAATTGTGTTTGCAATGTCTTGGTAAATATAATAATGTATAAATTATATCTAAATTGTGTATTGGCCTCTTAAGAAGGTTCAAAATAGCTAATTTTAGTTTAAAACTTAGAATAACCAATTAATTTTTCATAAGAGTAGTTCGCAGTTAAAATAGCTTTGCAATCTACAGTATCAAACATACCCAATGCTGGTATGCTGTTACAAAACAAAAGCATTTTATTTCAGTAGGAATTGTTGGCTAATTGTTATGAGCAGACAGAAAAATATTTCTTGGCTCATTAGATTCTAAGCTCAAAGAGAATATTTTGGTGTTATAGAAAGGGCCCCGTGTCATTAAGCATTTTTATGTGACGTTATTAGCCCGCACCAATTCTCTCTGCACTGATTTGTCCCCTTTCTGCCCCACTGTGAGCTCTAATCACCCAGTCTCTAAACCCAAAGCACTAATGCCCAAACGCCAGCTCTGAAGGAAGCACTTACTCAGCTATAATTATGGTAAGAGTCCTAGAGCATTGCTCTCTTCCATGCTCTTCCTTTTCCAGCAGGGGCTTCAGGGCACAGCGAAGTCAGATTGTTTGGAAACAGCGAGGAGTTGCAGAATTCCCGCCTGGATCGCCTGCAAGAGGCTAACTGGCTCTGACAGTGGTGGGGTCATCTCTGAGGTCTGGCCATCAGCTGGTGCCACACCTAATGCAACCTGAGCACTTTGGGAATGGGAGTCGACTGCAGAAATTCTCTTCCTGTGATACTCTCACTGTCTTCGACATGCATGGCGAGAGAGTTTATGCATAAACATGGGATCGGTAACTATAAAACAAGCGTGTATGTGTGCGAATGTGGCTATCTTCTTTGAGCAGACTTCAACCAATTCACCAATTCATCACTCATTTAACAAGAAGTTAATGCAGTATGGATGGCCCGTGGCTTTGGGATCATTAAAGGAGAACTCCGGTGCAAAATGAACCTTTGGTCTAATAAAACATCGGTCAACCGTTCTCTGAGATTCGTTTTCATGATAATCGAATGTAAAGAGTTGTATCTCTAAAAACTAGTGTATAATTTAGCCCTGGGGGCATTTACTAAGTAAAAAGAAATCATTAGTTTATACCACTAACAAGGCTCAAAATAGCCCCACACTAACACGGTAACATAATGAGGCTCCATACATGCAAAACAAAGCATTGAGAACTTTGTAAGTGTACAGACTGTTTGATAAGAAGATACTTATAAAGACAGTTCACTTCAGACAGGAGCCATCTTAGAAAATAGTCTTGATAAGTCGATCCCCGAACGCCGTTCAGAAGTTCGCTGAACTTCATACAGTTTAGATCACTCAGCACGTTGTTCGTGGTTTGACTTGTCCTGACTGTTTTCCAAAGATGGCGCCGTCTGTATACACAAAGTGAACTGTCTTTATAAAGTATCTTCGTGTTTTAATTGTATAATTTTTCATACTTTTAGGATCTTTTTTGGGACATTTTTCTGGAGCTTAAGAGAATATAATTTTTTACATATATTTTTGCATTGAATTGAACTAGAAAAGTGTACATAAGAATGGTTTCATGAATGATTTACACAATTTTAGTATGCTTGCGTTTCCTGCAGTGAAAGCGAACTGTGACTGCAGTTGCATCATGCCCGAGATTTGCTTTTGGATTCCACAGACAAAGTCAAACAGGTGAGGAATGTCACAGAGCTGAGGAAATTATTTTAAGTTCACAACTATCACTTTAATAACATTACTTACAGTTTTGTTTGTTCTTTGCAGGGACCTCGGTAAGTTGAAATACAAGTTTTGAGAAGTACCACTTTACAGTACCACTTTTAGGGCAAGGGATAGTAGCAGTAGTAGTAGTAGTAGTAACCCTTTATTGTCACATAGCCACAAATACTACATAGCCACAAATACTAGTGGAATTGCCCATCAACCTGTCCATAGAAACTTATACAATAAGAAAAGGGGGTAGACGGGACAGGAAGACAGGAAATTGAGGAACATACAGCATGACTTAAGGAGAGGTGAGGAGAAAAAGGCAACCCCCAGACTATGCTCCTGTAAGTGCGCAGTTTGGGAATAGGAAAAAACACCTCAGCAACATTAGCACAATCAGTACATTGTACAACATGAACAAAACTTGCAACAGGGTCGGGGAGGGGGGTGATGGAGGTAGCCCAGCACAGGCAAGCAGCCATTGGGTCCTGCAGCCATTCTCAGCGCTGGTCACAGACCCGCCTGTCAGACTGGGGGGTACAAAGCGGCAAGGGATGGGGTGTGGGGCTGGTGGTTGCATATCTGTATATATATATATATATATATGTAAGAGTTTGTGTATGTGTTGGCCTGGAGCAGCGCAGTCTCATCCCAAGACGTCATATAACTGATGTTTTGGGACATCTTTTGACCATACGTCAATATTCGCCTTTTTAAGGCCCCCTTAAACATTGGTAGATGAGGTTATGGGATCCTAACTTTACCCCAAACCTAAACCTAACCCGTCACCTAACTGACGTTAAAGGTAAAGCGTCAGTTGAATGACGACCCGGGATCGCCATCTACCGACGTTTAAGGGGGCCCTAAAAAGGCGGATATTGACTTATGGTCAAAAGACGTCCCAAGACGTCAGTTATATGACTTTTTGGGATGAGACTGTGTTACCTGGAGAGTCACTATGCCTGGCATCATAATCTAGGTGCCTCAGTCCGCAGGATTGTCACAGCGATACACCGGAAGTTGCCATGGAGAAAACTTTTTATTACTTTCGAAAGTGTCTTTGAGTTTAACAGAATCATAAAATAAACTCAAAAGTGATTTGATTTGCATTCACATAGTACTCTTTGCTTTTGTGATATTGCAAAATTACTCAGTTTATCTAAAATGTCAAAAATAACCATAATTTTTTTTTGTGCTAGTCTAAATGCCAAAATTATTTCAAACCATTGTCAGACCACTGAAACCACATAATCATAAGCTTAAGGTGAATTGTGCAAATATATGTTTTCTACCCAGATGTACGGAGCCTCCTATTCAAGAAAAGTCATTACGTTCAAGAGCTCTTTGCGTAATATCATCTCATTACAACCACTCTTGTTGAAGCAGATTATTTTTTTCCAAACAAGGTTTACAAACACATGCATTTAACGTTTTCAGATGAAGAGCTGAGTCACGAGCCATACCACTGACCCATTGTGACTATCTCTCTCTCAACCCGTTTCCTCTGAAAGGCAGTTGCATCACCGAGAATGCATCTGCAGTATAGCTGTACCACTGCTGGAGCTGACATCAGCAGTTCCTGTAATCATTGGACGAGGCGTTCGCTTTCTTGATGAAGTTGGCACAGAGATGCATAATGCGCTTATAGGGAGAGAAGGGTAGATTAGCCCACCTCTTCCAAATCATCTTTAATTTCAGCATGCCAACATGCGTGATGGTGTGCTCAACATGTATAATCACATGTCTAAACTGAAATCGTGTGCAAGCGGATGCTTTTTATGTGGTGAAATGCAGTTTAAAGCTGCAGTTGTTGCATTATGTATAAGCAAGTAATTCCAGGGCACAACAATACTTCACCGATGTAAATATGACACTGATTCTCAAGGTATTCAAGAGAAGAAATGATTTGTGGATTTGAATTTGGGACTAAATTTTTTACACTTACATTTTTACATGTAATACTAGATTATTACATTTTCTGAGAATGTAAGTGATGCTTACAAATGCAGAAGTTGCCAAAACAAGCTGATGTTTTTTTTAATGGTTTATAGCTGATTACAAAGGTGTTGTTTGTGATGATTGGCCTATGCATTCCCTTATGAAAAAAAAAAAAAAAAATCCATATATGAATGATCAATATATTAAATGGTTAAACAGTATATTTGAAAATATACAGAATAAAATATTGTTAATATTAGAATATATTGAATAATAAATAAGGAATTGATGCTTTTTATATATTGAAATATATGTGACAATATATGAAGAGTTCAGATGCAAAGGCCTCTGAATGCCATTTGAAATTTTCTTCTAAAATGACCATTTTTATCAAGCTTGTATATTTAAGTTCTGTAATTTCACTTAAATGACAATTAATAGGTAATCTTCATTGCCATTTAAGTGAAATTACTGAACTTAAATATACAAGCTTGATAAAAATTATCATTTTAGAAGAACATTTCAAATGGCACTTAGAGGCTTTTGCATCTGAACTCTTCATATTTACATATATACTGTAATGCATGTAATTTTATATTAAAGAGCAACATGCAGGTGGAATTTATTTCTGAATTAATACTTTAAATTGTCTGCAGAGGTCTTTTAAAAACACATATGAAGAAATTACTAATAAAATCTCATTTGATGTAGATATTTTGATGAAAATGTAAAAAGGCTCAAGAATACGCCGAGGCAAATAAGGCATTGTCATTAGTCATTGTAGATAGTGCTAACCAGCTTGCGTTTACTCCCGGTCCCAGACACTATTAAACAGCGTTGCGACATCCAGTGAGAAGTGTTTCTATCGGACACTCCTCTCTCTTGCAAACCCCAAATCACTCAGTGATTTTCACCACTTTTAAATCAGATGATACAGTTAAAATTCCCAACACTACTGATGAGGTAAATAGCAGAAACATGAACACAGTTAGAAGACTATAAATCCTAATCACCACCCTTACAAACATTTACCATGAATGTAATAATTTACCATAGTTTGGGCAGAAATGTGGAATATTTATGTTGAATACTGTTATTGTGAAGACATGACCAAAGCAAAGGCAGGAGACACTGCTTGGAGTCAGTGAAATCTTTATTGACTTCCAAATAAAGAATTGCCTATCAAAAAAATAATAATAATAATAAAAAAATAAAAAAAAATAACTCACTCAAGGTGACCCTCCTCACCAGCCAAACATACATTCCTTTATACTGAAGGGGTCAACCATTTTACAGTAATAGGGAAATTAAATCATGTTCACACACATAACACATAACTACACTTAAATAAAAAATAATAGTCAAAATACATCAACCTTAATTATACAAGGAAAATAATACAAATAATAAACAAATGCATTTCTGCATACACTGAACATAAACACAGTGAAACATGAAACAGTAACCCCCTGCTCCCATTGAGAAATGGACTATGCCAACACTACCCAGAATTCTTTGGGATGGCATAAAATGAGGAACAGGAAGGCCGCCTGTCCTCTTAAACAGCCCCGGAAACCATGCGGCAGACATGAACCCAGAAGGTTAGTTTTGCGAATCAGGATCAAACTAATGATTTATGTTAACACCAAAATAAAAGAAATAAATCTCTTGGTGTTTTTATCAGTCTAATGTGCACCTCAGACTTGAAAAAGTCACCAAATAATGAGAAACAAACAATATAAAGCAAACAGACACAGGGCATACGCTGCCATCATGGGTAATTGGGACTTTGTCACAGTTATAGTCATTTATATTGCATCAGATTTATTAGAGGGGTAGAGGAATATATAATTCATTGTGTGTTTAGTTTTTACCTGTTTAGGCATGTTTTATGGTTTTTAATGGTTTTGGTTTTTTAGGCATTTCGAGATTTTTTGGTAAGTCTCACTGTCAGGATATTTTAATTTAAGCCTATTAAAAATTATTAACAAAATAAATCTTACCAATAGCCATGATATTGTATAATTCATATATTTTTAGCTGTAAATAAGTTATTTATTATGGTCTGCATACTGTTGGGTACCACATTGCAAGTATACTGCAATACTTTTTTTGGAGTTAAACCGACCAGCCCACCTCAACTTTAAGATTTAATAATGCGGCCCTGTAATTAAACTAATTGAATAGCCCTGGCTTAAATGTTATATATTTTCAAGCTAAATAGCAAAGGCTCGAGCATATCAGCATGAAAAAGTATTAGGCCAACAGACAATCACTTTGCTGAGAAGTGCACAGCCATAGGCTACTTATTATCCACATAAATACGGCCATGATTTGGAGGAGACCAAGGGGGTAATCCATCGACTAGAAGTTGAAGCCAGCTGGGTGCCGCCATCTTGTAGCAGAACTTAATTTGCTTTAGCATTTCCATTGACTCCAATTCATTTTGTTGTCACTTTGACGGTGAATAACTTTATATCTGAGGCATTTGAAGACTCCATTTGTCCATTATTATTAAGAAACACGACAATGTATAAAATGCTCACGTACAAACACGAACTTATGCACATGTATGTTGGTATTTATAGTATAATAATATTTCATGTAATCTAGATATGGAATAAATAGCATTCAATACAAAATGAGCATGTCTCATAAATTGAAATACATTTTTAAGTGAAACAAAAAAAATCTTTGTTTTGTTGTGCATTAGAACCATACCAGGCATTTAGTCATTTTACAAAATAATTACATTGAATTACATTTTTTATTTGTTTATTTTAAAGGGATACTCCACTTTTTTTTTTTTTTTTTTTTT
>JAOTRC010000002.1:13214910-13228330 GCA_027497675.1 Cyprinella lutrensis | reverse complement strand
TAAAACGGTGTGAAAAGTAAAAATTATCATAAAATATTCATCTTTGACTTGTCAAAGTACACCTTTCCTCATAGTGATTGAAAATTTCAGTTATTCTTATTCGGCTGGCTGACCGTACAAATATTCATATGGTAGTAAGCATTTTTTAAACGGAAATTATATATTATAACAGGAAAATATACCTTTTGTAAAAAAAGAAAAAAAATCCGTGAGTCTGCACATGCGCATAACCGGTAAGTAGAAAATCTCGATAGGTAGCATAAATTGTCAGAACACCGGCATTGTTTAGTACCCTTTTCTTAAAAAAATTAAAAGTAGAGTTAAGAAAAAATCAGGGCTGTCAGTTTAACGCGTTATTAACTGCATTAACGCAAACCCAATTTAACGGCGTTAATTTTTTAATCGCGCGATTAACAACCTTTTTGGCCAAGCAAACTTTGCAGTTTTTTTACATGCTTTTGTATCAGGACGCGGGATGCGTGGTGCTCAATCTGAAACCCATTCATTCAATAGAGAGCCTAAGTCCCTCCCCTTCCGGTCGACCACCATGGGACCTTATTTCGGAAAAATATTGTATGGTAGTCAGTGGCGAAAGACAACTAATATTTTGATCTTGTTTGAATTGTGCCCTGAATTACACTTATGATGTTTGAATAAAAAGATAAGTTGTCTCTCGCCATTGACTAACATTCATATTTTTTTCCGAAATAAGGTCCCATGAGCCGGGGCGGAACTTAGGCTCTCTATTTGGCTTCAGTGTTCTCCGTTGAAATCAATGGGGTCGCTGTGTCCATTTTTTTTACTGTCTATGGGTCTGAGTCGGTTGGACATGATAGTAGGAGACACCATCAGTTGCCAGGGGCAACGCCTTCACAGAACTTCACAGAGGTGCGACTAAACTTTCCAGAAATAGCTAAAGAGAGACAGCGCAGTTTAAATTTTAGCAATACGCCGACGTTTTATTTGGAAGAAATGGAGAAGGAAGAGAAATGAAAGGGGTTCTATCGGGAGAGACTAAATAACAATTGCCTGATATGGCAGACTTCCTACTTCCACTAATTTCATTTCGCTCCTGTAGTCAGTCTGAGATAGCAGCCTTTTTTCTGTTTTCCAGCTGCCTTCGGATGGCCGGCCAATCAACAAACAGAGGGCGTAGACGCTAAGTGCCGAGTTTTGTATTATAGGTTAGAGAAATTGAATGGGAAACAAGACACGGGATGCAATTCGCTCTGCTATGGAGAACATTCTGGGGTTTTTTAAACTGAAGCCAGAACAAGAAGAGTGTTTGATAAACCTTTTAAATGGAGGTGGTGATGTGGCCCTACTCCCGACTGGTTTTGGGAAAAGTTTAATTTATCAGTTGTTACCGTTAGTTACGTCTGTCTATGAAGCAAAGTGAAGTAGCAGAGTCAGGTATTACCAGGCTAGAGGAACAAAGAGCTGTGTTTAAAAGATCTAATCCTAAGTTTGAGAGTTGGCTACAAATATTTTCTTGTTTCACTCTGACAAAAATAAGTTTAGAGGCCGTGATTGTACCGTGGATGCGTAGATTAACTTTGCATAATCTGCAAAAGTCGTTTGCAGCCATGTTCACTGCAGTATTTCACTCGCATCATCAAGTGTTTACAGCAGGTTTACAGTGGAAGTTTGATCATAGATTTGAGTTCGATGCATGATATGTGTGGTTCGATGCGGCGGTGTCGGCGTATAACAGTTCATAAATAAACTTATCTGATTGGCTTATGGGTAACCAATGATTTTAAACTTCAGAAAAGCGCCCCCCTAGCGAGAGAGAAAACACTTCTCTATTATGTCATTCCAGACTCTGTCTACGAAGCAAAGTGAAGTAGCAGAGAATGGTATCACCAGGCTAAAATAACAATGCTTGCCAGCTTCATACCATTCATTCATACCAGATTTATTTGCACACATGAATGAGGCCTGAAACATCAAGTATGACTGAACTGCAGTTTAACATTACAGGTTTGGGGGATTCTAAGTATTGCACCCAGCTGCAGCGGAATTGTTCATGCTTCAAATGACTTAAAGCTTCTGAACTCTTGCATTGTAATGTACGCAGTAACATTAGGCACTGATACCATAAACCAGGTAATTGACTATGTCAGAGTATGTGAAAGTGCGTTGGGTCTTTCGTCTATTCTGTAGCAGGTCGTAAGGGTGTTGTTGATGTCAAGTAGTTTCTCTAAATAACGCTGCTTGTGTTGTTATTTATTCTCTCCCGATAGAGCCCCTTTCCTTTTTCTTCTACCTTCTTCAACTAACTTCCACCTAGATGTCTCTTTTCTCATTTTGGTAGCTTTATGTCCTGAAATTCTTTTTTTATTTAATTTATTAGTTCAGCTAGTGTGAAGATCTGTGCTCATTCCACTGATGACAGTTTATACGTTATAACCACTGAAATATGCAACTAATATTTCCAGATATTAGGGAATAGAAAATATTATGGCAAGAAGAGCCAATCTGTCATATAATTTTAGATTTATTACATTTAAAAAGGGCCCCATTGTGTGCACAATTTTAATGCGACAGATTTTTGACTAACCCACTCTTACTTCTGGAAATGAAGTCAACCAGTGATATTAGACCAGACATTCACCAGATAGAGAAGGTGTTTTACAGTTTTGTGCACAATATGGATCAGACGGTTGTGACAAGAGTTGAAAGTCTGAGCAGGTTTTAGAAACACATGCAGCTTCTGTCTCTGCTCTTTTACATTGCAGTGATTGTGAAACCGCATACATGCACAGGAAAGTGGCAGATGGAAAAGGCATGATTACATGGCAGTATAGTTCTTTCAAAACTTTCAAGGTCTTGCTATAAAACAAAACAAGCAAAATGTCTCCCTCAAAGCAGTTGTTAAGTGGCATATCGGCAAACGTGTCTTGACTGTGTTGTACGTGCAGAGCATGTTCAGGGAAGAGAACAGCATGGGAAAAAGGAGCATGTTGTCTACGTATTATTTGGGCTAAAAAACACCCATCTGTCTTCTAAAAAAAAGCTCCAAACCTCTTTACTTTGTAAGCACCTTTTGTTTGGCCTGATATTTTGACAGTTGCCGAATGTGATCTGTCACTGGAGGTCTGGATATTCCCTGCTCAGAACTGCCATGATAACGTACTCGGTTACTAATGTAACCAAGGTTCTCTCTAGTAGAGAGGAGTAGTGTGTAATATTTTAGATATTGAAGCCAAAAATGATCTTTAATTTTGAATTAACGTACAACGCATTGCTGCAGACAAAGGCAAGATGGCTCACGTGCCTATTGGCTGTCCTGCGGCAACTGCAGCAGCCTATTGAGAGAGGCCCTTGGTGTCGTCAGATCCAATGGGGGTGCTTCGCGCCCACTACTAAGTCACGTCCCACCGAGACAGGTATGGCCTGGGCCTATAAATACGGGCTGATATAATCTGGTTTTTCATCGCCAAAGCAAACCAGAGCGTGTTGCAGGTGTAGAGAATCTGGAGTCTCCCATGTGGGCATCTTTCAAACCTCACAATTGAACCTTAACTTACCTATCTTTTAGGAGCCTCATGCAGGACTCCATAGTGGTTCGTGCATGCGCGTGGTTGAAGTCCCATTCTTAATGCGTCAAAGGGTTTGGAAAAGATGATCAAAATTTCCCCAGCAATCTCACAAACTCCCCTTTTAACCATTGTTTGCTAGACATTATCTAATGGCAATTGGATTTAGTGTGGGATGATAATCCTGATGGCAACCAGCACGGATGTCAGTATTGGGCTCATGGTGGGTTGGTATATGCCAGACTTGTCAGCAATCTCCCACTAAAAGGTTCCAGTGGCCAAGAACCCCAGAGTGGAGAGAACCTGGACTGGAACTGGTAAGGCCCTTGACCGCCAGGTCTCGCATTGAAGGTATGGCTACAGGTTATTGCACAGCTCTAGGAGAAGATGCCTTGGAAGACGGAGTCTGATCATCAGCCATTCATTTGATTCATTCAGAAAATATCGCCTATCCTGAAATACTCTTTCCCTTTGCAAGGGAGCATATGCGTCTTCTAAAATCGCCAGGTCAGCCATCATTGAGACGGTGTTCAGTGGTGTACGCTGGAAATTTGGTGTACACACTTTTGATAAATGAGTGCCAATGAGTGCAGATTGTGCTGAGCCCAGACCAGGAGGTGTTCCGTCAGCCTGTAAAGGTTTCGGGACCTGACTCCACCCTGGCAATTTATATAGGCCACCACTGACATGTTGTCTGAGCGGATCAGGATGTGGTGATTTTTTTATCTGGGGACAAAAACGCAGCGAGAAGTGCTTCCCATCCCGAGGTGGAGTCATCCATGGACACCACTTTCATACTCGAGGAAGTTTACACCCCAGGTTTACACCAGACTGATAACAGTCGATTGCTCTCCAAGGTTTCAGAGCTGTGACTCATTTCTGATTGACATTGAGACGAAAGAGACCAGAGGCTCATCCCGAGGTGGTACTCTCACTTTTTAGCCATATTTGCAGAGGGCGCATGCAAAGCGGCCCCATTGAAGTACTGATGATACTGAGACAATGAGAACCAGCATTTTCTGAAATCTTTTGAGCAGGACAATAGTGCCATAGCAGAAGGATGCACTGAATGTTCAGTCTACGCTCTGGTTGCGCTGTCATAGACAGTGAGTCCAGTTCTGTGTCCAGAAAATATATTCTCTGACTGGGAGACAGGAATTTTTTCGCCCAATTGACTTTGAGACCTAAATTCTAAAGATGTTTGAGTAATATGGTCCATGAGCTCTGAGTGTGATCGAGTTAGAATCAGCCAATCGTCCAAGTAGTTCAAAACTCACAAGCTCTGAAGTTTCAGGGCTGCGAGAGCCGCGTCCATGAACACTGTAAATGTACGGGGTGCAAGGGACAGGCCGAACAGTAGGACTGTGTATTGAGATGCCAGGCCCTCGAAGGTGAATCTCAAGAATATCTTGTGATGTGATGAAGTACGCGTCCTTCAGATCTTTTGATATAAACCAGTCCTCTTGTCAAATCTGCGTGAGGATTTTCCTGGTTGTGAGCATTCTGAACTGGCGTTTCACAAGTGACCCTAGAGCTTCGATGTGCTTTAAAGTAAAAACTGTGTTTGCAGCATTTGAGGCGGGGGACCCACTGATCTCGGCGGGCAGCCTGGCCGCCCTCGACTCTGTTATGGCAGTTTGCTGACAGAGAGCTTAACATGTCTGTGAATGAACGTGGGCATGGGACAGTGGGCCCATTTACTGCACTGGGTGTGTGTGGGCACTGGGTTGTGGCACATTCACTACATTTTAATGCACAATTGACATGAGATAATTGAACACACTTATTTATGTGTGTGAGCCCTGTGCTGTGGTGGGCTGTGCTTGTGTTTAGGAATGAACACTTGGTCATGGGCATTTTTATTACACTCATAACACCATCGGCCATGGCCGGAATTCCAGAAAATACATTCTTCATGTGATTTATCTCGGTTGCCGACAGTGTGGGAGCGGAGCGTGGTCTCTGGTCCCAGGCTTTACGGCTCGGGGGCTGTAGCTGGGCATACGGTTGTTTTGGGCGACCTGCTGCGAAGCCAGAACACTTTGGAAGAAGTGCTTCATATCCTGTGACGTCTTCTGGACCTCAGATTCCAGTCCTTCCTCATACAGATGCAGTGATGGGGACCGTCATGTCAACTGTCAATGGGCCCCGTCGCCATCGCTACATCTGTAGAGGAGGCCAGCTGCTCTATGTCGCTGACAGCCGTCTGCTTGAAGCTGCTGCTCTTTTAGATAGAGAGAGAGAGTGAGTTGCTGCAACGAACAGTAAAAGGATATAAACACCGGAAAGCGTAGCAGCGGCTTCAGATGCAAAGGCTTGTCCCGCAGATGGCTTTTTCTCAATTTGCGCGCTTCTTTACTCAGGATCCAGCGATGCATGAACTTCACTGAAGAGATGAATAATCAGATTGTATCAGCCCATTGAGCTGTATTTATAGGCACAGACCAGGCCCATCTCGGCAGGACGTGACGTAGTGTGCGCAAAGCGCCCCCATTGGATCTGACGTCACCAAGGGCCTCTCTTGATAGGCTGCTGCAGTTGCCGCTGCAGTTGCCGCAGGACAGCAAATAGGCACACAAGCTGTCTTGCCTATGTCTGCATACTGCCGCAACGCGTTTTACATTAATTCAAAATTAAGGATAATTTTTGGCTTCAATATCAAAAAATGTTTTCCCCTAGCATAAGATATTATGCAGTACAAGAGAACCTCTCGTAAGAGAACCTTTTGGACACAGCTCTGTTATGGATGAGAGAGTTGTGTTCATGTGAATCAGCATGAGGGGTGGCAGATCCCAACCCAACCCCCCCCCCCCCAGCATACAAAATGCACTCCATTCTACCTCCATTTCATGATCTGAAATATGTGTCAAAAGTTACAGCTTTTTTCCTTTTTTTAACTTTTATTTCTTGCCTCATTATTTGATATACTGGCAAGACTCAAGATAACTTTACATAAAGTTGTATTAAAAATGCAAAGTAAACACATTTCTGAGATATGTAAAGTACGGTCATGTGACAACTGATGTTATATTCCATATATATAGTTTGTGGTGTGTGTGTGTGTATGGAATACAACTGTGATCTACACTCAAAATTATTTAAGGCACTTTTTTTCATATGTTTTCACATTATTCACATGGGAATAAAACAGACGTTTTGGCTCAAAGGCCTTCCTCAGTGTATTGAATCACTGCTGTATTCTAGGAATAATTAAATAGATTTATGCACCAAAACAAGATAAAAGGTATGAGACGAGAGAGCGCCAAAATGACTCTGCAACTTGTACACACACACTCACACTCCAGTGTCACATGGTCTTCAGAAATCATTTGGTTGTAATGAAACATAAGCATTTCACAGTATCACAATTTTTTGTGTATTTTTGATAAAATAAATGCAGCCGTGAGATTAACAGATTACTTTAAAAAAACATTTAAAACAACCTTAATGTTTCTAATAGAAACATTAAGGTTGTTTTTTCTAAACTTTTGACCTATGACTGTGTGGTATGTATGTATGTATATAGTACATACATATTTCACAGATGCACCCTTGGCATACTATTTCATAAAAAATAAATAAATAAATAAATAAATAAATAAATAAAAAATTGCAGAATACATTGTATGTGTGAAGTACAGTAAGTAGTAAGATAGTATTCCATTCTGAACATAGCTCAAGTGTCATTGCATGTACATTACAGGCATTGGGTTCAGAGGTCAAAATTCAGGTGGTGATCGGGTTGAGGTTCCTGCATGTTGTCTCATGCTGTATCATGTAGCCGTGGGGTGGCAGCTATTGGATGGGGGCCCTCTTAGTCACACCCCTTAATTCAAATAAACAGTCACCTACTGTTCTTCTTTGTGCATGAATATGTAGGCTATTACAATTCCATGCTTCACCAGTCGTGCTCTGTACGTCCTTGAGGAGATTTTATTTTACCTGAACCTTCTTATTTTTCAATTACATAACCATGCATAGAAACCCTTATTGTAATGTTCTCATTCATTGGATCAACATTCAAGGCTTCCCTTCGGCTGAGAAACTGAGCTTTCAGATAACCCAGCAAGAGAGGGAGGCAATTTACAGTATAAAGCTGAAAATAAACATTACGACTTCTTTCACTCCACGGCTTCAAAGATCCGAACATTAAAGAACTTTGTAATATAATGAGAGTTTTAGAAATGTAAAATAAGACCTTGGTACAAATTTCAATGCATTAAAGATGCATTAGAGGTGTTTAAAGGATAGTTCTCAAAAAGATCTCACACAAAAATCACTATTCTGCCATTCAACCCTTTTGTATGTTTTAATTTTTCCTACAAAGTGAGATTTTAGGCAGCTCTCTCTCTCACCTCTCTCTCTCTCACGCACACACACACACAGAGACAACACCATGCAATAACTGTCTGTAACAGTTGTCTTTTTCACTATTATTTATATAATATTAATGACAATAATAATGAAAAGATTTTTAAATGTTTTATTTTTTTAAATTAGGGTTATTTAATATAATCACACTTAGATAATCTTCCAAGATTTCTGAAGTAGTTTTGGATGTGTAACAGACAGAAGAACATAATTTATGCAGTAAATTCCTCTCCACTGTGTCTTACAAATCTAATTTGTGCATATTAAACTAATTTATTTTCACAAGTGGTTATGAAAGAGATTAAAGAAATGATTTTGATCTGAGAACTGTGGCACATTAGAAAATTATTCATTCATTAATGGCTTAAAATTCACTTATATTTCTATTCTGTTTGACTTCCGTTTGTCTAACAGTAGTTACAAATTGCACAGTTTACTTTCATGGTCCATTTATGATATTTTTTTGTTGTTGACATCCTCTGGTCGCCATCCATATTCATTGCTTAAGAAAAACCATGTCAACTTTATGCGAAACGTCTCAATTTGTTTCACAGAAGATAGGTTAGAAACAACATGAATGTCAATAAATGTTGACAGAATTAGCATTTTTAGGTGAACTACTCATTTAACAACATTGCTGAAGTCTTAGCAAAATCAGCCTCATGAATTGCGGTGCTTATGTAAATGTTAATGTTGGAAGGCGAAAGGGAGAGATTATGTGATGTGGTGAGGGCTGATGGGTAATTATGACTGTGCTGAGTGAGGGGGCTGCAATACTCTGAAATACAGAAGCACACTCACTCTTCTGTAATCCAGACAGCACACCCCTGATTTTATAAATTGCGGTTTTCGTAATGTGCTTCAACCCCACATAGTGAAATGGAGAAATATCGTAATAATCCACTTATCAGGAAGCAGCACATTCCGATAATCCTGCCTGCTAAAATGGGCAGCTGTTCTTACTACTTCGGCGTTAGCTTTTGCCCCAAGTTCTTCCTCTGAAGCTTCAAGATGGAGCTGCCACGTACAAGAAAGTAGAGGTCCCTTTTTGGGAGTAATCTGCTCCATGGCTGTAGGCTGAGACTGTGCCATGGAGTAAGAATTCAGGACATTACGTCCACAAAAAGCAGTTTAAAATGTATGGATTTTTTTCTCGTCTCTGGGTAGATTTGTCCGGTTTGCGAATGAAACTTTGTTTTGAACTGATTATTTTTAGTCAGCTGGTTCACACTGAAACATTTCGTGGTTTGAGTTAGCAAAGATTCAGGCAAGGTCCTCAATCAGAACTCACTTTCGGATGTGCCTGACATCTGGAAATGAACCAATATCCTGAAGTATATGATCCTATGCTATGATGTTGGTTTTTGACAACTCATTCAACGCTCCAGTTAGTGCACTGACTTGGGAACATTACAGACATGTACGACATGCTGAGAACTGAGGGTTTTGTAAAGGTGGCAAAAAGTACAACAAATAAAATAGACTCGAAATATAACATGGCAGTTATCTGATAGCAGTTATCTTTTTAGTCAAGAGTCGGTTAATGGTTATAACAATTCTTGAGTCGTCTTAATGAGAAAACAGTTCAAACTCAGATATTTCCAAGGATAACCAACGAGCTGCTAACGTGAGTTTTGGATTCTCATATGTGAAAAACTAAGTTGATTTAGACTAGTCACTTTATATGCCTTCAACATGTAGAGCATCTGCATTTCACATCATTTTTGGGTGCTTTAATAATTGCATTTGTGAAATATTGAGGCCTACAAGCAAAGCCGGATTATCCATAAGGATACTTGGGCCAGTGCCAGGGGCACCAACCACTCACACCCAGGGGGCATCATAATGACATAAGCTTAGTCATAGGCAGTCTAGCATGGTCATAAACTGGAGCAGTCTACCACTGAGCTCGACGTGACGTCACATCCAATGAAGGGCGCTTGCGTTATTTAATTTTAAATTTACCAGAAAGATATCCCAAAAAATCATTTGAGCCTGTTTTTGCATCATTACGTCACATAAAGGAGTAGTCTCAGCTAGTAGGCTATATTGCGTGTGATGATGTTGGAGGTGGAGATTTATAGCCTTTTCTCACAGCACTTGATATAATTTTAACTTATCAATTTGATGGCGGATCCAGAAAGGTTCAAACAACAATCATCAGTGACAACAGATTCACCCGCTGTAAAATGCAAAAGACTTCGTTCAGTGGCTACAGAAAAAAAGAGACTGCAACCGGACCCGTGCGGAAAAAAGGATAGATAACGGAAGGACATTACATGTAATTATGCAATGCTGATGTTGTTAACATTAACAATTTGAGAACAAAGTATAATTTGCACGGTTTTCAGTGATATATAATAACTTATAAGTGATTGATAGATTTAATCAGCGTCATTGCAGTGTCAGAACAAGAACGAAAGTGGATTTTACTTACTACCTGTAGTTTAGATGACATTTTCTAGTGAAAATTCTTATGTTGTTCATACTTCCAAAAAGAATAATCTGTGATTCTGAATGCCAGAATCCACACCACCATGGTGACTGACAGCCTAAGACTCTCCTCAAACATTGTGTTCATCCGCGCTGTGCCGTGTCGAGGGTGTTGAAGTACAACTCGCATGAAGTTAATAATTCCACGAATGACTGCAATTGCAGATTTCGAAGAGAGTTGGCCACCGCAGACTATTCAGAGTATATACGACGACAAGCCTTCACTGCAGCGCTCTACTTTAATCTTCCTATTCCATAATACTTTTCAGGAGTAATACACATACTTGATGTCATTGTGTGATTACATGAACAAACTGAATTACTTTTTTTACTGGTTCCTTGAAACAAGTTGTTTGAAAGAACCAGTTTGCGGAAAAGAATCAGACTTCCCATCACTAGTAATTTTGTGTTGCTATAAGCAATCTCTTCCTTCTCTGATACAACTGTATATTTGTGTAAGATTTGAATCATGGGAAACCGAGGAGAGATTTCTTAGACACGTGGGTTTGCAGTTCTTAATGATTACTCCTGGAACTCTCCAGTGTTTCCTCTGCAGACCACCTCTGATGCAATACAGAATAATCTTTGCACACTGAATTAAGGTCATTATTGTTCTCAGCTTAGCTGGTTTTGTCGCTGGATTACTGACTTGGTGTGCTGTGGAGTGGATTTCTCAAATGGGAGTGCAATTAAAACCTGAAACTGCTGATGAGGTGTTGATGTGTGATTACTCCACATCAGAATGTCGTCTTTATCACAAGAATGGTCCTAATGTCTTTGCAACCTTGAAAAGCATGACATCTTGATCAATATGGCTATTTACTGAGGATTTGACCCTGTTTAGTGTATTTATGGCCTAAATCAAAGACGGCGTAAAGAGAGAATGTGCGACTTGTTGAAAAATTAATGGAAGACGACGTTTTAATGCTCATTGGGGTGACTTGAGGAAAGGAAATGGCGTTTTAAAATAGCTAAATGCCTTATTGACAAAAGCATTGTGATCTTAACTAGTGGTTGACATGGATTTGCAATAAGCCAATGGCGATGAGGTCAGGCTCATAAATGCGTAATACAATTTAATAATTTTAAATGGCCACAGAAATAAATAAATAAATTTAAACAAAATAAATGATTTACCCGTGTGCAGCATTGTTAGATTTTTGTTATTGGCCAAATGTAAGTTATTAACAGATGGTATGCTCAGAATATTATTTTGGGATTTTAATGTCCAATGTTGTCTAAATATATAGGCAAATAAATTGGTTTATCAATGTTATTTTATGACAGCACAGTGGTGTACGTTTCATTTGAACACTGTGAGAGATTTTTGCATAATTTAAAATTTGAATTGCATTGATGTTGATATTTTCTTGTAAAAAATTAAATGTTCAATATGCAAAGACAATATTTGTGCAGTACATTTCAGTCTGGTTTTTATTTTGCAGTTACATGCTGTAAAACTAAGCAGATGAGGTAATCAGGAGACATTAATATTTAGGTTATTTCACTTTGTCCTCAGAAACCTTGCACCTGTCCTATAGTAATGCTTGAATGAGCAATTATTAAAAGTTCAACATCGCCTGCACAACTTCTAAGTTACCTAAGTTACCTAACAGAAAGTGTCAATGCCTAACTCTCCAGCTATCTCATTTTAATCCACTGCCTTTCAAACATTGGTAGATAATCTTTTTTTAAGGGTAGAAATTTGATGCAATTTTTTGCTCATATTTTATCTTTTGTGGAACATTAAGCTTGACAAAAAACAAATTTAGTTGATTTCTGTCTTTCCCTATTCAAGTATCTGAATTTGTGCACATTACTGGAAATTGCCACGAGGCATCACTAAGATGTGCGTTGCTTGCTATAAAAAAAGATTTGTCTGTATTTGTGAGTGTGTGTAGATGGAGCTACATGGAATGATGTGATTCACACTGACGGGTTATGACCTTGTAAACTGGCCTGTAGTCAAAAATCTCATCGAAAACATAGACACACTTCCAGTAACTGTTAACTCATCTTGCGATGAAGCTCTATTTTCTTTAAATCATATTCATATGCTGTATAATTGGGCTGTTTAACGGCAGTCTGTCTTTTTCTTTATGTGGACTGTTATCGAACAGTCAGTGTTTGGATGCAGTGAGAATATAGCTGCTAATTGGGAGTGGTCACATATTGAGAGTTCAATTGAATAAGTGTTATCTGGTAACAGCCTTGGGCCTGTCAGAGGCTAGAGGAACAGAGAGAGAGGGTACACACACACACAATTAGGATGTTCCAATACCCTTTTTCCCTTCCCGATACCTGGACTCAGGGTATCGGCTGATACCGAGTACTGCTCCGATACTTGCGTGTGTACAATATCTATACATTTGCAATTCATACTAGTGCTGTATGGATTGATAGAATCATATTATGGTGTGCTTTGAACAAATACATACAGTAAAATGTATATCTGACATACATTTCACAGCAATATATTATTTATTTTTCTTAAAGGGATACCCCACTTTTTTTGGAAATAGGCTCATTTTACAACTCCCCCAGAGTTAAACAGTTGAGTTTTACCGTTTTTGAATCTATTCAGCCGATTTTCTGATATTTAGAAGAATATCAGTAACCAGACCGTTTCTGGTCTCATTGACTTCAATAGTAGGAAAAAAATATACTATCGAAGTCAATGAGACTTCCATAGTAAAATTAGCCTATTTCCAAAAAAGTGGAGTATCCCTTTAAGTGGAAAAAAATAACTTAAAATGCAACCACACATTTAATACTGTAAACTGAAAAAAAAACTATTCTAGTTTTACAACTATAAAAAGTGCAACAAATACATCTAGGAATCTAAAAAAATTGTTAGACCTTATCCACCAGAGAAATGTGGGCGCCGCCATCTTTAGAATATTGTCTTTGAACTTCCGTTTTTGCAGTCGCTCTGTATATTTCAATGGCATCGCTGTCGAGGAGTAATTAGCTGGTGAAGTGGATTTACTTATTGTAGAGTTAACAAAAGTTAT
>JAOTRC010000002.1:13028674-13040229 GCA_027497675.1 Cyprinella lutrensis | reverse complement strand
TTGGGACAACATTGTGCACTAAGTTCACTTCATTACTAAGTTTTGCATCATTCTTATTCAGCTTTTGCCTTCATTGTAAAGGGTTGTTAATTTTTTGTTGTCATTTTTTAATATGTGTCCATGCGTGCATAATAAAAGAATTAGCTTAATGCTCTTTAATACAGTATAAGATCAAGTATAGCATGGCACACCACATGACAACATTCACATACCCGCCTGCAGGTTTGTCTGCATTGTTAAATGTAATGTGCATTAACATGATTACAATTTGTGATTGTCTCTACAGTTCACATGGAGCCAGCTTTGAAACTGTGGCTGTAAACTTCATAAATTAAGGCTGAGTATTAAGACTGTGTAATGATATATTGTGTTATAATGCAGCACTTTAGATCTACATTTGTCTTTCTCTCATCTCACTCTATTCTAAGAGGAAATTGCCACACAACCCTGAATGCTCCCTGGAGGAGAATGACTGACTTCAGAATATAGATTGATGGTAGAAATAAAAAAGAGAAGGTTATTGGTCTAAGGATAACAGAGGTGTAGATGCTTCAGAATGTGTCAGGTGCGTTTCTGTATCTTTTTTTCGGAAAGAAATAGTTAAAAATGTAAACTTTTGATTTATGGCATGCATACAGCTTGGTGGATGTAATACTGTGCATGTGGATTATTTGGTCTATATATCTGGACATGGATATCTTGGATGATATGGGGGTGAGTAAATTATCAGCAAAAGTTTTTTTTTTTTTAAGTGAACTACTCCTTTAAGCCCTCATGCTTGCCATGTGGCTTTGCCAAGTATTGTTTCCTGTATCCACTGTTAGTAAGTTTATGTCAATGTCTTAGTTCATGTTTATGTTCACGGTTAAGTTTTGAGTTTCATGCCGTGCCATGCTTTTGTTTTATGTTTGATCAAGTTTTGATTTTTAAATGAACTGCACTCCGCTTCTCTTCAAACTTGCCTGCAGTGGACTTTATATCGTACATTTTAAAAATAAACATAACTGATGGCCATTGGATATTGATATCTAAAAGTTTATTTTTATCACTAACATTTAGATATTTAAATTGAATAAAACACCATTACTACTAGGCTATTGACATTCAATTTTGAATCCCAAAAGGTATTATTGGATGACACAGAGCTGACAATGCAGAGACACTTGCAAAACAATAAACTTAGAAAATCAAAATTATTATCTTTAAAATTTGAATGTTTCATAAATATTTTTTTGGAAGTGTTCTTTTATATCTTATTAGAAGAGAAGACTGTTTTGAAGTCTTTAATTCAAAAGAATGTCTGCAAATGCACACTCCATGTTTATTAGCAGCAAATTGTGCAGCACTGCCCATTTTCATAAATTTTTCATGCATTTGCTCTAACAATACCCTTTAATAAGTTATTTCTTGTCTTGTTTGATACACATTTTAATCTGTATTTTTACTGTAGTTTTGCTCTCATTTGTGTGCAAATGCTCACTCTTAGTTCCTCAGTGGCAAGCTAGGTCATTTTCATACATTTTCAACATGTTGTTGTGCCTACTTACACATGTTTGGACTGCCAGTCTCCTGGTGTTGAGGGCAATTTAGGATGACAGGCAGTGAATGTAGACCGAAGCCTTTGCCTTGAAATCTAGTCGGAATAAGACACAGATGCCTGGTTTCATTTTAAATTTTAATGTGCGCAAAGGGTCTTCATCAGAGCAAAAGTCCTTCTGGCCCCATATGGTTCATATCTCCACTGCTCAAGCAGAAGGGGGATTTGTATAAGGACTTATAAATATAGAAAGGTCTCCTTCACACTTTCTCTTTGAAGCCGGGCTGGTGTTTAGGAAAAGAAAGGCAAAACAGATTTTGCTTTATGAATGTTTAATGAGCCAACGGCTTCACTAGGAGCTGTAGTTGTAGCATGCACAATAAGAAGTGTTCCATGAAACCCCAGCGTGCTCCGAAGGGCGAGACCAGCTTAGACACACACTGCTGTGCCAGTCACAAGCCTTCCTTTCGCAACCCTCTCCTCTATCCATACTTACACTCCGAAAGAGCAAGAGAAGCCCTATTGTTCGGAGTGGGAGTAAGAGAGGGATCAGCTAAAACGTGAAACAGATCGACAGTAAAACATATGAGAGCGAGAGAGAGTTAGACAACTCATTTATTCTAGAGATGGAGGCTGAAGGACCCAGGGCATATCAAAATATGCGGAGCCGCCACTTTTAATTTGGAAATATAAACAACTGTCTAGGTGAGCACTTTACCTTCGACCCTCATTTAGCGTAACCTAGAACCTGCCATATGAGCTTATAACAACAGACAGCACTGCTAAGCTCGGCTGTCTCCAGGTAATAAAGACGTCATTGTTTGCTCAGCTTTTCTTGTTAAATTAGAACCTAATTATTTTTAACCTGATTTCCACTATATTAATACTAGAAGTGTTGTTTTAATATTGTGATAGTTAATTTGTATAAGAATGCAATTGAAATTTAACTAGTTAGTGTTAGTTGCATTGATGAATTTTGAGTTATTGAGTTACCAATCTAGTTTACCTGTAACTAGATTAATTTTACCTGTAAAATGGCACTATTGTTGTTTTTTCTTAGATCTAGAAAACAATGGTAAAAATTAGGGCTGTACATATAGAAATAAAACTGAAATCATGATATAGTGTGATCATAAAATAAACAAAAAATAATAATATGTACTGCAGTGACCTATAATAATGTGGCCTTTGATAAAGCAAGTGGAGAGGTTTTTTTTTTTGTAAAATAAAAACTGTTTTGTTACTGAAAGAGGTTTGACTTAAAGAGTGAATAGAGCAGCACCTGAATTTCTCAAGTTCCTCTTCAGTCAGTCAGTCGATGCCTCCTCGAGACCGACAAATAGGTATCTCGCTAGAGAGGCCAATCTACTTTGACTGAAACTAAACAAGCCAATGCACATAAGAATCAGAATGCCAAATGCCGACTGGGCGAGAGGAGGAGCTGGGAATGGAGGCGGTTAATTAGATCCAGAGAAACGCGATAGCTGCGGATAATACTGAAGGAGCTTATATATGTATACAGTTATAGGTGTCATATTCCTATAGGTAGACATTGATCAGCTGAGAGTCAAGGAATGATCACGATCGCTGCCTCGTGTGTCTGGGCCTCGAACATACTGAGGCAGCAATTGTGGATGAGTCACTGACACACAGTTGGCCCTGGGACTTCAGCACTTCAGGATGCTCCCTTTGAGCCTTTTCAGTCAGTGGTCTTAAAGCTGCTTTCCATGAAGACATTGCTGCTGGTTGCACTGGTCTCTGTCAAGAGGGTATGGGACCTGCAGGCATTTTTGGTCGATGATTCATGCCTAGAGTGCAGGCTGGGAGACAACCACGTAGTACTGGCTTTGTAGCCAAGATTCCTACCACTTTCTTCAGGGACCAGGTATTAGAACCCCCTGGAGGAGGCAGACCCAGCTCTGACTTTGTTCTGTCCCATTCATGTTCTGCGTATGTACGTGGACAGAACTCAAAGCGTCAGGACCTCAGACCAGCTCTTTGTCTGTTACGGAGGACAACAGTAGGGAAAGGTTGTCTGCAAGCAGAGGATGGCCCGCTGGATAGTGGATGCCATCGCCTTGGCTTACCAAGCACAAGGTGTGCCGTGCCTGCTCAGGTTGCATGCACGCTCCATGAGAGTCGTTGCATCCTCCCCTGGGCGCTGACACGTGATTCCTCGCTAAAAGATATCTGTAGAGCTGCGGGCTGAGCGACACCTAACATGTTTGCTAGATATTATAGCCTACTTGTAGAGCCGCGCTCCTCCCATTTTCGTTCTCACCCTAAATGGGTAGAAGCACCGAGAGGTCCGGCTCTGTTGGCTTGCTGCTCCCTACTGTGCACCCTTATTGCTCCAGAGTAAAAACCTGTTGAGTCCTCCAAAACCCCTTGGCCCAGCCAGGCCTTTATCCGCTGAATCCTTGTGAACCGGATCTGGGCTGGGTTCCATATGTGTAACCCTACGGGGGTCCCAAATGTATATTCTGCACAGCTTCTCCTAACAGAAGCCCGTGTCTTTCCCTTGGGTTAAGTCACCCACATGTATTCCCCACATAACTCTTTGAAGTAAGTAGCTTCCGCAGCATCCTCCTTCCTAACTGAAGGGCACTCTTTCCCAGTGAGATTATACAATAATTTCGCTGTATGGGTTATCAGGGAACAACAGTGAGAGATACACTCTGTGTAAGCCTCCTCCTATCGTCATTCTAGGCAAGGAGGTGTAGAGGCTTGCACAGGGTTGCTGGATCGGGTGCAGCATCTGTGGCAGTATTGGTAGGGATTCCTATTCATCAGTCTCGACGAGGCATCGACTGACCAACTGAAGAGGAATGTCTCGGTGACATATGATAACCCTCGTTCCCCGAAGAGGGGAACGGAGACATCTCGCCCCGTCGCCACATCTGCTGCCGTCTGACGGGACGACCAGCTTTTCAGGCTTGGCTCCTCAGCAAATAACTATTGCAATCACCACCAGCTGCGTTATATACCTGGCAGCGAGGTAGCTGATGCAAATGATTTCACACCAATGTGCATTGGCTTGTTTTGTTTCACTCAAAGTATATTGGCCTCTCTAGATAGATTCCTATTCGTTGGTCTCGATGAGGCGCCTCCGTTCCCTCCTTCAGGGAACGATATGTAACCAAAACGTTGTTCCTCATCATTCAGCCCTCAAATGTAAAAAAAAGTAATTTTTCATTTTATTATTTTATTATTATTATTCCATAAACCATTCCATACAGTATACCACTCCCCAAGCCTGGTTAACAACTTAATTTGGGAGCAGACAGCCCCAGTAATAGTGCTACTTTGCATCTCTAATGATTTCAGTTCCTCTAGGTATGGTGACCTAGATGATGTTATTACATAAGGTCTGGATTTCTCACTGAACAACTAATGCATCTAAACAGGTTGAGCACACTTCTTAACTTCATGTTTAAACAAAACGTGACACCAACGAGTCATATCACTGGAAGCACCAATCAAACATCTGGCATTGCATATACATTTATGTCTGCAGTCATATATGCACTTTTTGAAAAATCAGGATGGCAGTCTGCAGAATACGGCCAAAGAGTCTTGCTTAACCGCGTGTGTGATGTAGTATTACTTAGTCACAATTACATTTCATAAGCGATTACGTCATCCACCCACAGCCTCAGGGTTGATTTGAATTGACTGGGCATGTGAATGCAATGCAATGGTAGCATGTTGTTCTTGGTATGATGACCAACATTATGTATGACTCATATCATGGTAAAAGTTTTGTGTTGTTGTCTTCAGAGTTTATTTTGTATATTTTCTGCTTCTCTCTCTCTCTCTTTTTTAATTGTGCTGCTGCAGAGTAATGACAAACAGAACAGAAAGTTGTTATTCACTGATAGTCTTCCACTCCAGTAAACTTTTGTGACTATAGGCTGTATTTACATATTTGAAATCAGAAATATGTCCTATTATATGAATGTCCTCTCACATAATTAGCTAATAACTAATTTGACTACTGACAATTCCCACCGGATTTCATTATTAACAGTTCTGTCTGTGTGCTGGTAAAATGCTAACAAATACTTTGAAATAAGTACTTGAACTTTTGCTCTGATATGAAGGGGAACTTAGTTTGCACTTGACACTTTGTTGGCTTTTGCACATTCCAATGCTGCTTGAAAAGTATTACTCTGATTCGTGATCTGAAAGTTTGGCCTCCTGTGCTCACTAGCTAGAGAGCCCATCTTTCATTCCAACTGTTGTGAGATCAAATCTCGCTGTGTTAGCGTCCTGTAGGTGTGGATTTTTGCTTGCCAGGACAACACCAACTCAAACTCCTCCACAGAAAAGCTACAGCAAACTAATATATGGTAAACAAACACTTAAGATGAACTTTATTTCCATAATCTGTGCAAGAAAATTTGTTGGCAATGTCCATGGAGTTTGAGGCTGCAGTGGTTATGCAAATGACCCCCACAAAATGATGCCTCAGGTTTTTATCTTTTCTATTTTACATGACGGGGTGCCTGTTCATTTGATTCTCACATATGGCAAATTGTTTTTTGCAGCACTTCCTCTGATCCTCAGTAGAACAGAGATTAGGGTACACCACACGCCTTGCTACAAAAGTGTCATTCAGTTCGTCTACATAGCAGTGCATGACCATCTGCTTATTATAGCATGCTTTGGACCTTTTGGATCTTTTGCTTATATATATATATATATATAGTTTTAGTTTTTGCTATGTTGCTATAGTAATAATAATACATTGCCTATCTATCTATCGATCGATCGACCGACCGACCGACCGATTGTCTGTCTGTTCATATACAAGTAGCCTACCAATGAAAATGCTTCTATTTTAAATAATTGTATAAAATAGAAAACATTTAATATTTATTCATTTTGTTTCTTTGTTTCACTTTTTTATTTTAGAAAAATTCTGTTTATTTCCAGATTTAAGTGGAGAAAATTCATTTTGATTTAATATCAGACTTTTGAATCTCACAATTTTATATTTTAAATACTTTACATTTGTATTACTTAGATTGATGCCTTAAATCTACATTTTGATGTATTATGCTAAATTCTATTCATACCTGTAAACTGTTGGATTGGTTCAGATGTTAGACTTTGCTACTATAGCAGCAGGTTTGTTACGGTAACATGTCAATGCATTTCCTGTGTTTATTTGTCAGGGTCAGTGGATCCCATGGCCCTTTCTGCCATGGTGGGGTTTGGAAGAAAAATAAAAATAATAAACCATGTGGCATTCCCTTTAATAAATGAAAGGAGCTAAACAGAGTTCAACCTGTGTGAGGAAACTCAGTGTTCAATGCTTTTCTCTTTGATTCTTTAAATTCTTTGTTTATTTATGCTTGCAGTCTGACTATCTCTCAACTACTGCATATGATGTGACTGCATATTCAATATTCAATATACATATTCAATACAAATCAGCCTGATAGTGCAGTAAAAAATTGCTACCATGAGGAAAATGAAAAAGAATTCAAACGGAGCAAAATCTACAAACGTTAGGGTCATGGGGAATATAGTTTGAAAATGGAGGAGGACATATTAAGAGTATGATAGAATTGGAATGTTTTTTGGAAATTAGCTTTTTACATCTGGATTCCTGTCAATAGTATTACCATGGAGGTTTCAAATTAAATAGAATAAATGTCCTCCAGACTTTAAGCCAACCATAATTTTATTAAATTATACTTATATCTTTATAAAGATGTAAAGTTAAAAACTGAATTCGTTATAAACTGGCTGTCAGGATGCAGCTTGAGCAGAAGTCATTTTGGCTTTATGGTAATGCCAAATTCTTGAAAATGTTGTCAACACAGAAAATTACTACCATTTTTGATACTGTTGAGGTTAGAATCGGGCTTGGAAAGTACCAGAAAAAGTGTGTCAACCATATAGTTCTGTGTACTTCATTCTTGATTATGGCCAAAATATGTTGATTTCCATATATTTTAGTAGTTCAAAAGACTGTTATTGACAGAATACTAATCTTTTTGACACACGCAGAATGCAGATTGAACACAGATACTTATGATGTAGAAAGAGGGTGATTTTTGGTGACTCAATTCCTTATGGTCCATACAGACAGAGAGAAGTTTTTAATCTCTCTCGGTTTCTGTCATTTTCGTTTGACTGACATTGAGCAGATGTGTCACAGCTGATACACTTGGAAGGGCAAACAGAGTTCTGAAACAGAGCCATCTATACTTGTCAGGGACCATCAGAGGGACATTGTGCTGCATTGAAAACAGTATTTTAGTTTTATGAGAATGCATACCTCCTCTCTGAGACCCTTGGAATTAAACAATTAAACATTTTTGGCAGCTTTGCTTCAAAGACGCCTATATAAACACTCGTTGAACTACAATGCAAATTCACGGATTATAGATTTGTTCTCTTGTCCAATATAGTTTGCTCTATCCATTACTAACAGTATTTGTTGAAGACTCCATTGCATTGCATTTTACTGATGTGAACAGATGTCGGCCAAAGAGGCACCTTGCGCCAACGCCTTGGAGAAGGCATGGCTCACATTGAGACTGGTGCGCCAAGGCAATAACATCCACTATCCAGTGGGCCAACCTCTGCTTGGAGACAGCCTCCAAAGCAGACAAATAGGTACTCAAAGCTTGCAAGCGGTCAACGTAAACACTGTTGTGGAAATGTTTGATTTTCATTGATTTTCAGTGGACTTTACAAAGGAATGTCATGTGGTTTTATCATTTGCAGTCTGATGTGAGAAGGAGGAAATTCACTGAAATGTATGTATGTTTATACACCTGAAGTGCAGGAGCGAGACACTCTAGAACCAGATGGGCAAGGACCTCTGAAGTCAGAAGGTCATCTAGTTAAGGGGTTAATTAGTGATAAATCAAAGCTAGCAGTCAAGGGCCTTTTGTCTATGGAAAACTACTGGGAAGTTCTGCAGGGAAAGGGACCTTGAAGAGCAATATAAAGATTGCCCATTTCTTCCTGCGTCTCACTCACTCCACATGGAAACTGCTGGTGACTGGGCCTATTCTTGCAAGAATAAATACTTCTCTTTTAATAATTTGATTCCGTGTTGTCTCTTATGCAGTGATGATGTTTAACAGAATTTTTGCCACAACAACACACAGGGCACGAACGGGACAGAGCAACGGCAGGGCTTTGTCTGCTTCCCCCAGGGGCAACGGTACAAGTACAAGTTCACCACATGATCCCGGAAGGGAGTGGTGGGAACTTTGGGCACGTTTCTCGGGACGACATAAGAAGCCGGTTCAAGGCACGATTCACTGACAAAAAAAGGCCTGCAGGTCCCCTACCCTTTTGATGGAAGTGAGTGCGGTTGGGAGCACTGTCTTTAGAGACAGGTTCTTAACCCTCTGGGGTCGCCCGTATCGCCGCCGATACCAGCTCACTTTTTTTCTAATCTGTGCCAAAGAGACTCAAATTACTCTGTTGATTTTGATCTTACATGTAAGTGTTACACATCATTCAAAACGTTTAATTGTCTTCTTTGATTTACACTCATATTAAAAAACAAAATGTTGTTTTTGGTAAAATAAAGAAAATAAACCTTATGCGTGTTCTCGCTTCCCTTTCAATTTGAAGTTCATTCTGAAACGCGACATGAACTGTTCTTTAAGGCCCTGTTTACACAAGAACGCTCGCGGGTGAAAATGTAAAAAATATTTTATCGGATGTGCCTTTCGTTTACACGGCGACGGCGTTTTTGTGGCTTAAAAACGCAAAAAGTGAAACCACCCTCCAGAGTGGAAATCTGAAAAACGCTCCACCACCATGTTCGCGTGTAAACAGTAAAAACGCAAAAGTCTGCTTGACAGTGAAGGTTGTACAGGCGCGTGGACTTGGTGTTGTTGTAGTATGCACTCCTAGCCGCCTGAAGTGCATTGCATACAACATTGAATTTCACACACTTTTGCGTCACCGTCGGATTTCCCACACAAAACGCTCGTCTAAACGCAGAATAAAAAGTGATGACGCAACACCACTTTTGCGTTTTTCTCTTCAGAATTGTTTCCGTGTAAACATAGCCTTAGTCAGCAAATACTTGCCACACACACGTGAGAGTTCTGTCTTTACTAAGCTTAAAGTCTCCATTTTAAAAAGATGTAAATCATACCAAAAACAAATATTCTCTGTTTAAGCAATCCATATGAAAGCAAGACATGTTCAGTTTCTGATTAGCGCTAATGCGGTCAAGCCCACACGCGCATGAGCCGTTGAAATTCAAATGATCCACGTGGAGGAGCGCTCAGCTGTTCCTGCCCCTCAAAACAAAGAATCAGCGTCTCTGCTTCTCGTCGAGTTTGGAAGTTTTGGAAATTGGAAAGTAAGACGCATAAAGACGCATACTAATATGCATCTTATGGTTGTATATAGCCTACTTTATATTGTAGCTACTACTTAAACAGGTGCCAGACTATGTTATGAAATGAGAATGGAGTTTTGAGATTGAGTTGTGATAAATGGGATCGTTTTTATATTGATATTAAACACAGCATGATATAAAGAAGGCTTGGTTATTCTTCAGTGGTGAATATTGTAATGTTTAGAAATGTATGTTTGAGGATAGGCTATCTACTGAAACGTAATGTAACAATAATGATCAGGCTAATCGTTAGGAGCTCCTGCACGCGCTGAGTTTGAGTCACTGTTTGAAAAGCGTGCCAAACATAGGCATAGGTTTTTCTCCAATCTCATTTCATAACGAATTGAAACGTTTGAAGTAACATACTGTATAGAGCCATATATATATATTGTGGGGTTAGGCTAAGTGTTCCTTTTTTATGATATACTGCTTGCTATTTAGCCTATGTTATTATTTTATGCAGCCCTATACATAGGCTATAAAATGCACAACAATTTTGGTGGTCATATATATTTAATAATTGTAACCAGAAAAATAAAAAAATGTATTCCCAAAATCTTGCAGCCCTATAGTTTCTCTTGATATCAGCATGTTGACATGTGTTTATTTTTTTACAGGAACCAGATCCCACTGATGAGTCCTGCTGACTTCAACATTCATCTCATTCTTTCATCACAGGAGACTCTGTCCATGAACATGGTAAAGTGAAAAATCAAACACATTGGAAATGACAGGTATGTTATGTTTTTAGGAATGACAAAGTGTGACTGTTCAAGCCTCTCTTATTTGTCGTTTGTGTATTTTTGGATTATGTTGTGTTGTAAATAGATGCAAATATTCTCTTTTTTTTAAAGGTGCAATGTGTACAAAAGTTGAGTAGGCCTATTTATTAACAGAAATGCAATATGACATCCGTAATGTTAAAACCCAAATATTTTGGGGTTTAGGGGTTTAAGCTGTTTTGCAGCACTAGTTTCTGTCTGACGTCCATATATTCACATGTTGTGTTCTCTTCATCGCTGGGTATTGGCGCCCGTGCTGTTTCGCGTCATTTCTGGTTCGTTTTATTGCGTGGTTTTTCATGACAAAAAGTAGTTTGTAGACAAGATAGAATATTGGGTGACCGAGTTGTTGCCAACTTGTTATTTATTTGATTATTTTCAGGATTTAGACCGTACCATTTTACTGAAACAGCTCTCATTGAGTCACAAATGATTTCTTATCATCAGCTTGTGGTTGTATCTCTATGTAGTGCGTTGTCAACTCTTGAAGTGAGTTACCTCCAGTTGTGGATAAATCATGTTGTGTTGTGTGGTGTGAACAGCTAAACAACTTGAACACTCCTGATTTCACTGAGAACAAGTCACGTAGTGTGAAGCGCACAGTTCAGCCCGATGTTTTAAAATCATATAGTGTGAACAAGGCTTAAGGGTTAAGCTCAACTGGCTCAAGCAGCTCAAAGGAAGCTCTCTGCAGATCAGAAAGGACCAAAGAGAGATCCCAGGAGGTGTTGAAGTGTGGCCTGGGAGTATTTAATCTCCTGGTGCCTCTCAGGAACCTGACAACCAGGGGTGCGTTTCCCGAAAGCATCGTTAGCCAACTATGGTCGCAAGTTCTATCGTTACAAAT
>JAOTRC010000002.1:13012622-13025480 GCA_027497675.1 Cyprinella lutrensis | reverse complement strand
TCCGCCTCAAGGTTGTGCGTGTTGTGGCTTCACAAATGCTTTGCTGCATACCTCGGTTGTAACAAGTGGTTATTTCACTCAAAGTTGCTCTTCTATCAGCTTGAATCGGTCAGCCCATTCTCCACTGACCTCTAGCATTAACAAGGTATTTTCGCCCACAGGACTGCCGCATACTGGATGTTTTTTTTTTGTTTTTTTTTTCCTTTTCACACCATTCTTTGTAAACCCTAGAAATGGTTGTGCGTGAAAATCCCAGTAACTGAGCAGATTAGATAACAGTTGATTAGATAATTGCCTTAATTAGAAACTGAAAGGGTGTTCATAATAATCCTTTAGGTGAGTATATATATATATGTATGTGTGTGTGTGTGTGTGTGTGTACTGTTCAGCAGCATTGAGAAATAACTTTGACTATCATTCCCTGCACAAGAAAATATTTTTGTGGCCTAACTTCAGAAAGCAAAAGTCAGTATAATGTGTGTTTTTCATCCTTATCATTGTGTATTTATTTATTTATTTATGTGTAAATACTCTTTGAAAGGGATCTGTCAGTAGGGGGAAGGAGAGCAGGTCTGGAGGGTTGTGTTGTGTGAGGACATTCGGGGAAGGAGGAGTTATTCCTACATGGGCCTCGGTGATAAGACTCTGTGTCTAATGTGCGCCTCTGTGTCCAAATCATAAAGGGACTTAGTGAAGGCTTTACAGACCAATCCTCTATCCCAGCAGCCAGCCTCAACAAACCAGCATAAATAACCCCCCTACCATTCTGGTCAAGACAGGAAGAGGAATTCAGTAAGGGTAGAGATATTGTGTGTGCATGTGGGTGTGTATTTCCAAGTGTGTATTAGTGTTTTTGGGGTAGCATAAATAAAGCAGACAGACAACTAGTGCATTGTGATTTACTCACTGTGTACATTTAGAGATGGTGTGTATTCAGAATTGGCTGAATGCTACAAGCTAAAGCCAATAACTCATGCCATTTAGCAAATGAAACTAGATACAATCTGCTAAGATATCATTTACAATAAGCAAAATAGTGGCGACTGGCAAGTACATACAACTCACGATTTCTTCAGAAAATGAAAAAATTGTAGATAATTTGTATCCCGTTGCAGATGTTTTACCAGGCAAATAATATACTAATATGGTGTTTACTGTCACAGCAAACAAATTTAGGTTCTGGGAACGTTCTGGTAACGTTCTGGTAAAGTTTTTGGTTCCCAGAACATTCCTAGAACTTTCCCTTAAGGTTAAGGGAACATTCACGGAACATTCTCCTTACGTTATAAAAATTTAACCTAACAATACATGGAAAGTTCCTATAACATTCTTGTTTGGTTCCCAACCAATAACCTCATGGGACCATTCGAGAACGTTAGGGGAACGTTCTGTGTTTCCTGGGGTGTTTCTCAAGCTTTTTTGGTCCTGCCCCACTTTAAATCTTTAAAAAATCTTCTCGCCAGAAGATAGCAGTGGAGCGGTGCATTCACAATAGTGATACCATCCACTGAAGAGGTTCTTTTCTATGGCGAGGAACTTCTATGTCTGGTTTGTTCAGAGGGTGACAAGTAAACGGTCTGAAGAAGGATGATTCAGTAGAATTGGGGTTTGTTAGGTGCCACTTTAAAAAGGCAGACCACCAATCGCTATCCATGAAAATTGTTGCAATAGCCGCTATTTCAGGTGCTATCAATGAAGAAGAATGTAAATAGCAGTGCTTTCTTCTTAAATACCATGGCTTTACGATTCGTTTAACTGAAGTTTTTTTTTACTGACATTGTGTTCAAGCATGCAGGTTTGATGAAGTGAAAAAATTATTTAGAGAGTTGACAATGAAGGAGGGAGAGTGTCAAGCACTCATGAATAAAATATCCCAGTGTAGTATGTATCATCTTGACCTGAACAAAAAAGTGTGTTCATTCGTGGAAAAATTTTTGCACTGAGGCCATTCACACTGAATGGGTTTTTCCATTTCACTGCACTTTTTTTCCTTAGTTATTTATTTATTTATTTTTTATTATTTTTTTATGTAAATATGCTAGATGGACGATGGAAATTTACACCTCACAGACAAATGACAACAAACCTTGTTTGTTGTTGTTTTTTTATGATCAGTGTGTTACCTCTTTTGGTGTCTGCCATTGGTCGGGTTGTGTTTGGTAGATTGAACGTATTTGTATTTCCAGGCTGAATGATTTTCACCCTAATTCGGTAAGTCTTATTTTCAATAAAAGCAGAGTCGTGTTAAATGCAAAGAGGAACATAAGCATGCTTTATATGGTGAACCCTGCAGCATGGTGGCATTTTTTTTTTCTTTTTAAGGGCACCAATTAAGATGCTCTCCCATTAAACGGCAAATTCAGCCATTATGTAACAATTCATCAGCTTTAATAGTCGGATGTTTAAAGTGTGCCAGCTTTGTCTCACATTCAATGCTATGGCCGTTTGTTTGTGGCCTGTTTTACACCTCCACCAGCAGCATTAAGCTAGATGGCTTGTATCACAGAAGCAGCTTTTGTTTGTGCTGGCCCCCATTACTCCGATTTCACAGTCGCTTATGAATCACACACACTAGGGAAGAGGAAACAGGGTCATGTCTTCTGTAATTACCCCCATTATGGGAGTCCGTAATCTCCAAATGCCTTCTTGTGTTTGTTGTGTGTGTGTAAGTGTGTGTGGACATGAAAAAAGAATACAAAGAGATTCCTTTTACATCCATAAGCATGAAGATTTAAAGATTTAATGGATGTACTTAAAGCACGCTATCACTATATATTGTATATACTAATAGTAAGTATTTACTCACCCCACACGTTTGTGCTTCAGACATGAATTGAACCTCAAATTATATTAAATGAGGTTGGAATTTGCATACATTTTAAGGCACATAATGTCAAAAAGCTAATCGGTCCTTTATTTAAACAATAACAAAACAAACAATGACAAGCAGAAAAACATATTTTAAATGCATTTACACTCATTGATAGCTCTTTTGGTATTCAGGTATTTAGGCATTTGAATTATGAATTGTCTTTTTTGACTAAGTCCATGGCTCCAAAAAACAAAACATTGCACCCATAAGGACTTTCTGAGTAATTCTGATCACAATAGAGGCTCTATTGTGTATGTCTCTCTCTTTCTCTCTTGCAAATACTGCATTGTGGGGGAAAAAATGATTTTACTCAATGGGCATTTAAGGCTGACAGACTATTAGAAACAATAAGGACCGCTAAACACTCATTACGCTCCTCAACATCTATGTAAAATCATATCTGCCTCCGCACCATTGTGTCATGTGTCTTTGTAAGGAACAAATTGAATAGTCAATCAATTTTTATCCGAAATTTTTGGTAACTGTCTCAAGTTGATTACAGATGTAAAACACTTATCTAGAGGGACTACAATAGCCAAGACTGAATTTTGTATCTCTCCTGACATATATTGTATGTGATAATCATAATGCCATCAATGTGTTCAGTGATAAGATTTATCTATCAGTCGGTCCACACAGAACTGCATGACAAGCTTTTTTTTAAAGATTGAATGATTTTTTTTAAGAATCAGATTGCCTGTGCTTCATGAAATTTAAATGTCACTTTTCCTGTTCATATTGTATATCGCCTCTGAAGCATGAATGAAACTAAGCCAATCTCTGATTGGTGTTGTGTCATGACGTAATTTGTGATGGTACATAGGTGGAAGATATAAAGGGAGACAGGCACACATGAGATGTTAGCTTCTGTGATGAAGCAAGCGCTTCCAGGCAGGGGTAGGCGTGGCCAAGGGACACAGTTCTCATTCCCTTCTCAGGGAACAAGGGTTAAAGTCATAACCCGAGGATGTTCCTGAAGATGGGAACTCAAACTGCGTCAACTGACACTTTGAGGGAACGAGTACCCAACACGCCACAACTTGCCCTGCCTGCCCTAGTGTGAAGCTGCTCACAGGCACACTTAGGACGTGATCACAAGAGAGCCGGGTGCTGAGGGAATGTCCAGAGTTTAAAACCTAATAAAGGTATGGGGGGTGGCCCATCCAGCTGGATCACAGACCTCCTGAATGAGGGCCCCCGCGAGAAGGGCCCTAGAGGACACCATACATCTAGTGGAATGAGCCCTCACGGCCAAAGGTGAAGGCATACCATGCATCTGGTAGGCCGAGAAATTCACATGGACAATTCAGTTACTGATGGTCTGCTTTGAAGCGGGAAGCCCCTTCTTGGGCGATCCGAAACACACCAGTAACTGGTCTGCCTTCCGCCATGAAGGGGACCTCTGAATGTAAATTCTTAGTGCTCTGACAGGGCAGAGCATATGAGGTCTCTCTTCATTTGCCGTCACGTGAGGTGGAGGATGAAACGCCTGCAGAACCATAGACCGTGCCGCACTGGTCGGCACCTTAGGCAGGTAGGGTGAAGGTTGACCTTAATGTTGCCTGGAGCAAACTCCAGGCACTCGTTAGACATGGGGAGCACCTAAAGATCTCCCACCCTCCTCAGAGAAGTTATGGACAACAGAAAAGTGACCTTTAGCGACAGGTTCTTGGCCTCAGCCAATTCCAGCGGTTCGAAGGGGGCCTCAGCCAACCCTTTGGGAACTACTGCCAGGTCCCATGTGGGAACCCTAGTGCGAGCCACAGGTCTCATCCGCCTAGCCCCACGGAGGAAGCGTACGACCAACTGGTGTCTCCCCAGAGGCCAATCACTCAGAGGAGCATGAAAAGCCGCACTGGCAGCCACATACACCTTGAGTGTGTGGGTCTCCACTACTCCAGCTGATAGGCCGCCCTCTAGGTACTGTTCCCCCTCAGGGGTCAGACCCACAGTTTCCATAGCTCTGGCCAAGGGTGAAATATTGAGCCCTCCACCTGTGTCAGCAGGTCCCTCCTCCCACGGAGGGCCATCTAGGAACGGTATAATATCTGAGAACCATACTCGGGCCGGCCACAACGGCGCTACCAACAGTACACTGATCCCGTCGCGACAGACCCTCTCTGGAATTTACGGTAGCAGAGCGATCGAGGGAAATGCATACTGACGCAGCCTAGGCCACGTCTGCACCATGGCAGCGGGGCTGGAGGGGTGAGGGAAAACCACAGTGGACAGTGGGTCATCTCTTAAAACACGAACAGGTCCACTTCCACTTGGCCGAACCTCTGAGATATTGACTCCACCACTTCGGGGTGAAGTCTCCATTCCCCGGGCCTCAGCCCTTGTCTTGACGGGATGTCTTCTCCCTGATTTTGACTCCCGGAATGTATGTTGCTCTTAAAGACAACAGTTTCCCATGGGACCACAGGACCTTGGGACCTTCACTGGACCTTGGGACAGAATCCAAGCTCTATTCCAGATAGATAAGGAACAAAAACATCTGTGCGTAACCCTGATAATGCAGAATGGGTTTCCCTTGGGGAAGGACCCCTTGATTTTCAACCACCACTGAAGGGCCCTCATGTGCAGCAGGGCTACTAGAATGATGTTGGACGCTGCTGCCATGAGCCCCAACACTCTCTGGAAATGCTTGACAGTCATGGCTTGGCCTAGCTTTATCCCGGCCACTGTGGCCAGAATGGAACTGACTCGCATGGGAGACAATCGTGACCCCACTCCCAGGAACATACTTCTCTGAGCTGGTGTCAACACACTCTTTTTCATGTTGAGTCTTAACCCCAGCTTTTTGATGTGGACAAGAACAACATCTCCATGCTGAACTGCCTGATCTTATGACTGAGCCAGAATCAGCCAGTCATCTATATAGTTGAGCACCCTGATGCCCTGGAGCCTCAGAGGTGCTAGTGCAGCATCCATACATTTGGTAAATGTGCGGGGGAAGAGAGCTAGGCTGAACGAAGGAACCCGATATTGGTATGCTTCGCCCCCGAAAGCGTACCAATATCGGGCAACAACGAGATTTGAGTCACATACAGTAAAATATAATTGGCTCTCATCTTTCAAGAAGAAAGTCAACGGGCACGAGGCTGAAACACCCGAACGCACGGCTGTGTGTGCGTCCAGATATTTCTCAATGAACAAAGTCAGTGCCCTCAGGAGCTGACTGTGCATGCCTCGCACCCACACAGAATCTTTAATGCAGAGTAGACCGAATCTACGCACTGCCATCGACAATGCGAGATCCGAGTCACTATAGATTCTTTATTGCAATGCAGAGCTTAAATCTACGAGCTGCCTCGGCTAACGCGAGATCCAATTCACAGAATCTTTATTGCAAAAGTAGACCCGTCTACACGCTGCCTCAAGAAACGTGAGATTCGAGTCACTAGATTCTGAATTGCAATGCATACCTTTATTCTAAACGCTGCCTCGGCAAACGCGAGATCCCAGTCATAAATCTTCATTGCTGAGTAGACTCGTAATCTACACACTGCCACAGCAAACGCAAGATCCAAGCCACTATAGATTACATATTGCAATAATTTAGGACAATTCTTATGGGACAAACAATACCCAATAGGACAGGCAGTTTGACACAGAGTGCTTGCTGAAGAACAAAAAAAAGCTGACATCTCATGACATTACGTCATGACGCAACACAGTTTCATTCATGCTTCAGAGGCACTACGCTGAGGGGCATTCCCCCAAAGTGTCAGTTGATGCAGTTTGAGTTCCCTCGAAAGGGAACAAAACACTTAGGCCTAGAAGGTGTAACACTGCTGATAATACTGAAGGAGCTTATGAATACAGTGATATGCATCATATTTCATATATACACGTGGATCAGCTGATGCAAGCTTAACTAATGTGACCTACCAGGTCTAATTCTACGCTTGATTTCTGTCAGGACCACTACGATTGACCATTTGCATATAGTGTGGACTGGCGGTATGGTTCTGTTCTGGGCAAGAACTCCATGCGCATCCATGCAGCCTTGCATGGATACGAGCAGGGAGAGCAGCCATAAGCCCCCAAAGCAAAACCTCACGCCAATATCCCCCACAAACACAAAACAAAAACTTTTTTTTTTTACCTGATTGAGGCAACAAGCATTGAGAGTCAGCTGATATGATGGTCATGCTCTCTATAAATTGCACTAAACAGAACCACCTCTTAAGAGTCATTTGATTGTGAATTGGACCACAATGGTGTGGTTGAATGATTTTGTGTGCGGCCTGTGAGAACTCAACAGAAAAATGCTTCTTGTGTCACGCACTGTATTATTGCATCGCATTTAATACAGAGAGCCAACCGACGTTAACAAGTAAAAAATGCTATTTGTTTTTCTGTGGCACTAACTATTAATCATGGAGGAGCACCACACCTCAAACACAGGAAACATCAAACGCAATAATTCACCATCTAATTTGTCTATCCAAGCAGCATGAAAGTGTCTTGATGCCAATGAGAACACATTTTGCTCTCTTATTCCATTCCTTGGTCTTTCTCACAGAAAATTGTGAGTTCCCTCATCAGGCCAGCATATCAGAGAATTCAAATTACACACAAAGCCCTTTGAGCAGCAAGTCAAGCCCTCAGTCTCTCAGGAATAGCATCCTCCGGTACGTAGTCCTTGCCTCCAACCAAGTAATCTCACTGGAGGACACTGCGGTGACACAGTCTGGTAATTGCTTTCTGCTTAACCGGGTCCACCGCTCTTGTAAAACAGAGCTTCATCTGCTGCAATGTAGGCATATGAACCATGAGACCAGAGAACTTTCGTCCAAACAAAAAACTCCTCCTCCTTGCCTCCTGAGACACCAGTGGGCATCTGAAGGACTGCCAATCGATATCTCTACTGAACGTGAGATCAATATTTCATTTTCAGGAGTTTTCTTTAATAAACAGAATCATTTGCGTGACGAATATTGCATATGGCAGCACTATTACTCACTTTAACACACCACAAGGCCAGAACTCAGTCAGTTATTAGCCCTTATGGAATAAAAATACGTATTTGTCGTGTAATTGCACAGTTGAAATGCAACCCAAAAAGACTGCGCTTTTGTCTGGGCCATTAAAACTGGTTCTGAATTGTTCTTTTTACATCTCACAACCTTCAACTAAGTGATTTTTGCAATTATTGACAATCTTGCATCATCAGTGTTTTCCTGAGGTACCTTTATGGTTTGCATGTAGCGACCTCTCATATTAACTTTATATTTTTTTGTGTGTAAAAATGACAGACATTCTCTTGTGATCTATTTTAAATTTGTATGTACCTGATTTACAAAATCCGATGGAAATTCCTATGGGTTACTATACCTGGCCTTCATGTCATGCCACTGTTACTTGATTTGGGCTGTTTGTGGGCTAATTTCAGGGGTGTTTTTCACACAGATTATTAGAGAGCTACTCCAATAGTTGTAGAAATCACTAATTCAACATGACAGCAAGAACGGGATGAGAGGGAAAAACAAAGGATTTCTATCTTGGCAGGGGAAGGCATACAAAAACAGATGTAAACTTACACTCATATCATATTATCGTTTGCAAAAAAAGAATAATAAATTGGTAGTTCACCCAAAACTGACAATTCTATCAGTATTTACTCACCCTTATGTTCTTCCAAACCTGTTTGCTTAAAAAGGAGAATTTTTAAGCAGCGCTTGTTTGACAGTTCATAGTGACAGTGTTTGTCAAGATCTAAGATAAAAGCACCATAAAAGTCCGTATGACTTGTGTTAATTGAGATTTATCTAAAAATATTACTATTCAGAATTTTGATTTAGTACTTGATTTAGTACTCAGTTTTGATTTAGTACTTACTAATACAATTTCAGTTCCCTTTCAGTCGCTCACGTGCAACATAATATCGACGTGATGACGTAATTGAGATCACTTCAGGGAGCCCTATCAGTCTTGAGTGTCTATTGAACGAGCCAATGGACGTTGGCGTACATGAAAAGGCATTACGCACACCCTGCCCCTTGAAGTAAAGCGGGTGGCGCACACATTGTCTTTCGGAACTGAGTTTTCATTTGACTGAGTTCTGCAGACTGCTGCAACGTTGAAGACTCCAAAAAAGAAAAACTCTGTTTTCAGTGCTGGTGTGACCGTGCGATCAGGGGTGGCCTCGAGCATTTTACAGCTCACAACTGCTGTTTTCACAGCATTGCTTGTGTGTGTGTTGGTCCCGGTGGGTTCCTCTTTGACTCTGTACCCCGATTATACCACGGCTATCCCTGGGTGCTTCAGCACTGAAAGAATTTATATTTTTGTTTTTTGTTTTCACTAAAAGAGCAACACAAGCGTGACCCTGCGTCCTTTTCAGGATGTCTTGAGGACGCGGTCATTCCCTGGCGCCAAGCAGACGGCCACAACAGTTGCCTCTTGTGTTTGGCCATTCAGCATGCTGAGGCAGCTTGTGTGAATAGTCCATGTTCCCATTGCGGAAATATGACTGACAGCGTTGAGATAGAGACTTGGTTAACTCAAGGGAGGTGCAGTCCCCTCGCCAATGCCCTGATCTAGCGTGTATTCTGGGCCTCCCATTTTTGAGCGTGGTGTTCGCTCAACTACCTCAATGACTGGCTTATTCTCACCCAGTCGAGAGGTTCCCAGAACTGGTGCTCCTCGCAATAGCCTCTCCCTGACCCATTCCTCTAAGAGAGGACCGGCTCTGGAACAGCAGACACCGACTCGGGAACAGCAGACACTGGGTCGGGAACAGCAAACACCAGCTCCGGCTTGGGAGCAGTAAACAGCAAACACCGGCTCTGGCTCGGGAACAGACACTGGCTCTAAATAGTCAGTCAGTGCCAAGAGAATGTGCATCTCCTGATCCGTCTTTGGCTGTGTAGGCAGGTCATGAGCAGTCTCTGGCTGGGCAGACGGGACGTGAGCAGTCTCTGGCTGGGCAGACAGCACCACCAGAATCAGGACCTCCGGAACAGGGACCACCGGAACGGGGACCACTAGAACTGTCATGGAGGAAATCTTCCCTCTCCTCCTCCGTTTCGGGGCCACCGGAACTGGAATCACCGGAACAGTGATGTCAACATGGCGTGACTCTGGTACTTCCCACTGACTCCGATGTTTTGGATTACTGGAAAACCCCCAAAAATCTAGGACCTTTAGCCCTTCCATCCACCTATCGAGGCAAGGGATCATCCAGGCATCTGTTAAAAAGATCCTTGAGAATATCCTCATTATAAACCCATGCCTCGCGAGAGCATCCAAAATGCCCTTAGTCTTGCCCTGCTGACGTAGGGCTATTAAATTACTAATTCTTCCTCTCCTCTCCGTGATTGGGGAACAGAGACGAAAACCTGTATTGCTGGATCTATACATAATGCTGGAATCCTTCTGTCACGGTACGCACCCAAAAGGGTGATAGTCCAAGTGCAGTTTATTGGGCAATCCATAAATCATAAATACCAAAATCATAAAGTTCTTCAAAATATATTGCGTTGTGTTCAATTTTGCAATTGTGTACACAATTTGTACACTTCATTTGAATGTTATTTAATTTTAATCCGAATTCTGAGCTATGATGCAAAATTATCCTTTTGAGTTTCTATTGCATACTAACCTTTTTGTAAAGGCTAAGAAAATATGTGACATTTCGACACTTTAACTTGCTTTTAATGAATCACTCAGAATTGTGGAGATCTTTGACTGATTATTTTGTCTTTTTCCTGAATGATTCACATCCTTTTATGCATGCTTCTTTGAACTGCACTTTTGGCATAAATACTTTGGTCTTTTCTTTTATTCTCTGACTGATGATATAAAAGCTTTTTACTGCTTTGTTTATCATCTGGTCCCCTGGTGAATCCTGTTTACTGTCTTTGTTGTTCATCTTCTGAGTTCATAATTATGTTTTCAGCAACTGTGAAGCACACTACAGTCACAAACCTGTAGAAGCATACTAACATGATTCCAAAATAAGACACTGGATTGACAGCTTCGCTATATATAGCCTTCAAAAACATGCAAAAAACATGTTTGATCCTCAAATTCTAAAACTAGTGCCTCATTTTCATATATTTGCCAGAATCTTCTTCATAAGCAATTCATGTGTTGTAATATAAATAATATAATGCAACCATTCACCATTTGATTTCTGCAAAGTGTGCGTGCTTTCTTCAGTGATAATGGATAAATTAAGTTGATATACTGTAGGGGCAACTCTGGCTAGTTGTCACACTTTTTTCTCCAGCGAATATTGAAATATATTTGAAAGTCAAAATATGTATAGACACAAAGCTTAATTGGTTACTGGTTAGAATAACATTTAATAGTGCAACTTATTAAAAATGAGTTAATTGAACAAAAATTGACCATTCATAAGTATTCATAACAGAACCTGCGTACAAAAGTACTTGAGAGAACACATTTTTGTTATTGGATTTTTGACTCGAAACCTAGTTACTGAGGTATAGCTCTTGTGTGACAACTTTCTTTTGACAACCATCCCCATAGATACAATATAGCGATAGAGGTGTGATGAACACAGCTAAAAAAAAGCTGCATGAAATAAGGTGAACTTGGAATTTTTGATTATTTACGTTAGGTCAAGATTGTCAGTTAAAACCAATGCTAATGAAATAAGCATTCCAATGGCATTCAACTCCAAAATTATCCACATTCAATAGCAATGCTGTTAGCCAGAGCTTGTGGCTCTGAATTCATGGAGTTTGTGAATAATGTGCTTTGTTTTGTCTTAGATAATTAAGTTTGAGGACAGCATCACCCTGCTGGCCAGTTTGATTTAGTTGAATGTGAAGTGCATTTAACTTTGCTTTAGCTTCACTTGAGAAGGCAGCACATCACCAACCAGCTGTGAGCTCACATACCAAACCATATGCTGTTACATTGCACAAAAACTGTGAAGCTGATGTACTCTAATTTCTCTCAAAGGCCTGCAGGAAACTTCTGCTGTGTGCGTACTCCTCTCTTTATTAAACCTTGTCTCAGCATTTGGTGTTTTGCTTCGCAAGCTCTATTAAAAATGTACTAAAATCTGAGACATCGTCTTTAATTCTTCAGCTCACAAACAGCTCATGCAGTCATTTGTGAGTACTTGGAAAAACTGAGGTCTACTTATATTTTTTTGCATGTACAAAATGAATGACTGTATTATACAGTGCCTTGCGAAAATAATTTGTACCTCATTTTTCACATTTTATGTTGCAGACTACTGCTGAACTGCTTTAATTGACTTTGTTTTCACATCAATCTACACTCCATACAGCATAATGACAAAGCAAAAAACAGATTTGTGACAACTTTGTAAATGTAACAAATAAAATATTGTAATACATTCTGGGACACTTGAAATTTAGACAGAACAGCAGAGTTAACCTGTGCAAATTCAATTAAATGGGTTTGATTTGGAAAGACACACACCTTTCAATAAAAGGTCTGACAGCTGAAAATGCATATTAGAGCAAAAACCAAGCACTGAGGTTGAAAGAGCTGCCTGTATAGAGCTCAGAGACAGGATTGTATCAATACGTCGATCTGGGAAAGACTACAAAACAAATCTGCTGCATTGAAAGTTCAGAAAAGTATGTAGCTTCAATAATCCTTAATGGAAGACGTTTGGAACAGCCATTACTTTTCCTAGCCTACTGACCAAATGATGGTGAAGGTCCTTGGTAAGAGTGGGGACCAAGAAGCTGATGGTCACTTTGGTTGAGCTCAATGACACCTAAAGAATTCTGTCAGACTGTGAGAAAAAATATTCTCTGGTCTAATTAACCTCAGTTCCAAGCATCAGAATCCAAGCACTGCTCATCACCTGCACTATAGACCATTTTGTAAGATGTAAACAACACTGGTCCAGAAGCACTTCCTGTTTCGGTTTTTTAACACTACATACAAGCTGGGATAAAATAAAACCAACAGAACATATAAAACTGAATCAAAAAGTTATACAAACATCTTGGTAACACTTTACT
>JAOTRC010000002.1:12995324-13005648 GCA_027497675.1 Cyprinella lutrensis | reverse complement strand
CTCTCTCTCTCTCTCTCTCTCTCTCTCTCTCTCTCTCTCTCTCTCTCTCTCTCTCTCTCTCTCTCTCTCTCTGCGCGTTTGACGCATCATTTATTGCTAACATGCATGTACACCTGTACCAGTTATGTGCACCCCTGCATATATCACATTTTATATTGCGTTATCACATATCTGCACAGTGAATTTAGTTTTACCCTGAAGTTATTATAGCAATTAGCTTTGCTAATCTTCTCAAACAGCCTGCAGAATGGCCGATTAGAACTGTCCCCAAAGATCCGATGTATTGACCTAATTAAACGAACGGAATTGGGATGATTATTTTGCACGTGAAATGTTGTTCATGATAAACAAATATTATGATGATAGCTGTAAAGATTTCCACAGTTTAAATGTTGGTAATTACCCTGTTCCAATCCACCTCAGCCGGGCCGTGCGGAGAGTTCGGTTAGCATAATAAATGGGGATTATCAACGTCTTCTGTAGTTACTCTGCGTACTCATGGCTCTTTTTTTAAAACTCCAATTGATTAGCAATGATTAAGAAATGTATTTGAGCTTGAGTTATTTTTTGTTTTCTTCTTGTTCTCCTCCAACTGTTCTGTGAAATGTGACTTGCATTAATTCTAGTAATCTCTATCAATAAAATATCCCCTCAAGGTTCCTGTAAAGACATGAAGTGATGAACTCGAAAGTAAACCAAACATTTAAAGAACAATGTATACAGTAAAGAAGCAGGGAAGCTTAACAAAAAAGATAGATGTCTTACAGATGTTTTAATATCATGCATCCGCAAGCTTATCGCTCACTCAATGTTTTGTGAAAGTAAAATCTCGCTGTAACGGTTAAGATGTTATGGGATGAAGGAGGCGGGAACCGGTGAACATTCAACAGTTTAATAATAAAATAAACAAATACAAAATTAAAGTAAAGCCAGCAGCCCCTCACAGATGACTGCTGGCCACTGAAACAAAACACAGTAATGCTTGTTCCTCGTCGATCTTCACTGTCGTCGCTCCTCCTTTGTGCTTCCGCTCCTCCGTGAGAGATGCGAGACTGGTGTGTCTAACAGGTGTCGCTCATTATCACTTACGCCACCAGCCTCGCGCCGCACTCACTTCACTCGGCCTCGTCCTCTCTCTCAGCATTCTACAGTGTTTTGATCTTGGAGGCCATCAGTCTGACATTACCCAGTAGAGCTTCTACAAGTACTGCCTCAGGTTCATTCTAATTGTGTCTGACTCTGACTTCAATAAATGCAACTGATATCATTGCGGAATGGCAATGCATTATTCACTATAGATTTTTAGGAGAAGACTAGTCTGGGTCATCATCTTGTTTGCTGTGGTTTCCTGTGGTTAAGTAGTTCCTCTGGTAAATTATTCATGGCTAAAAGGACTACATCCCTCCAGGCAGAATCACTGAGTCAAAACAGTGGGTAGTATCATGTTTTTTTTTGTTGTTTTTTTTTTTTTCAATTAAAAAGATATATTATATTGTGCATGGTGAAATGTACTGTATCAATTTGTTTTGGAATCATACTATGAACGATCTTGAATTCAAAAACCAACACATGAAAAACATTCCATGACACCCTTGATTTTTATTTTTAGCTTTAAAATCTACTTATTATCATGTAACTATCTGAGACCGTGCTTATTCCATTTTCCAAAATAAATATCTGAGACAGAAGGTTCCGTACAACAGTGTCAGGGGATCATCTTCTCTCGAACCCTGATGACTCACACATTTAGAGAGAGAGAGAGAGAGAGAGAGAGAGAGAGAGAGAGAGAGAGAGAGAGAGAGAGAGAGAGAGAGAGAGCTGTTCAAAGCCACAATCTCCCCCAACAACAAACAAGAGTTTCTTATGTTCAGAAGAATTCCATTCCTTCTAAAAATGCTACAGGGAATAACTAATGCATTCTCTGGATCTGAATGAGTGGGCGACCATAACTAACTATAAAAAGTCAGCTTTGTTGCTATTCATATTTTGATATGCTTAGAGACATGCGGTGCCTGCTGTAGCAAGGCTGTCATAAGTCACTGTCTGTCTCCTTTTTAGCTCATGCATCTGTTGTATTAACCCTCATATTTGATATTTTTTGTGCATGCTAATTTCGCTAGCACATACCGGAACAGACAGACCGCTGGTCTCCAGATTTCTAGTTAATCAGCCCAGATTTTGATTTGGACCATGATCATTTAATCGTTATGTTTACGAGTTTGCTCATGAGGAAAACAGTAGCACGCCCCTGAGATGGAGAGCAGGCCCCAGCAGTTGTTATTCTTGGAGAGCAAGAGACTCTCATTAGGTAGGAATATGAGTGGCACAGCTAGTATGCCACTGAGCCCCAAGTCCAAACCTTCTTCCACCAATTATGGATCTGCCGATGTGAGTGAGTGAGGAAAAGTACAAGAAAATGCCCTTCTGATTTTTAAGTGTGTGTGTGTGTTTGTGTGTGCGTGCGCAACCAAACTGATTGTGTTTCTATGCCAACATAAATTACTTTCTACTCTGTAATTGTGTTTCAGACAAATTGTGTCTGAAGTTAGAGGAGTGAGACATGAAAATCTGACCACATTTTGCAAAAAATAAAAAAAAAGCCTTTTTTAGGTCCATTAAGATTTTTTTAGACATTATTTTTATTACCGTTAAGCACAATTTCTCTACCCACATTCTAAATATAAAAATAATTGTGCACAGTCATTCCTGTCTGTGATGATGGGCATTCACACAGTACCCTAAATGAAAATGTCCACCTGCGATCATAGATACAGTACATGAATGGTCATATCTACAGTATTGCCCTTGAGCTTAAATAAGGCTGAGTCAGATATGTCCTTGACACATTTAGTGAATATTGCCCAGATTGGGTGGTCCACTGACAGAATCCCCTTTTGAGTTTATTTAAAGAGGTGGCTTTTCTTTCCCAATGTCCTTTCACTCCCATCGGCTGCTGTCAAAACTCCTCTGATCAGCAGGCTTCTGTGCTCCTACCAGAAAGCAGCAGCCTTAAATTTTTCACCAGAAATTCGGGCTCTGCCTTTTAATGGGCAAATATTGAGGCAGCGGATAGGTAGAGAGGATTCTGGGAGGCTCAGAGGAGTGCAGAGAGGGAGAGAGAGAAAGAGAGAGAGGGGGTAAGAGAGCAATATTTACTGAAAGAAATGCTGTTTCATGGCTTTTCATTCCGCGCTGTCTTCCCTCTAGTGAACTGTAGGGAAGCACACATGAGTTACTCTTTATTTCAGATGTAACTCATCCTGTCAACATTTGCATGGGCCAAACCAGTTCATGAGTACATTTAACCCTCTGCACCATGATACAATAAAAATATACAGATGGCCAATAGATTTTTTGCTGAAGTGTTCTCAATGTGGTATTTTTAGATACATTTGTGGCCATGTAACAGTTTATGTTATATACAGCTGAGTGAAGAAACAGTGGTTAATGTGAAAATAGTACCAAACATTGTAAAGCCTCCCATAGAGATCTGACCATACATTACAAAGAACAATCTGCCATTTTTAAAGAAAAAAACAACAACAAAAAATATCTCAGTTACGTATGTAACCCTAGTTCCCTGATGGGGCACGTGATGCTGCGGCGAATGCTGTGGGAATGCCCCTGCGTTGTGCGTCATGAAGCACATATGAAATCAGCCCAATGGAGAGACGGAACGTCATAGGCGGGTGATGTCATCGACCAGAAAATTATAAAGCACCCCAAAACACAAGCTCATCAGCTTCTGATAGGTCTGAAGGACGTGCTAACGGGAACTGTTATATGTGCTATGGGAACGTAAATACCCACATCGCCATAAGAGCAAATGACCATCATGTGAGATCTAGCGCACAAAGGATGAGAGCATCTGCGCTCCAGGGGTAGAGCTTAAGTCTAAATCATTGAACTTAAGGGTTGGTCCCACTCCAGGACCAGATCCATAGTCTCAGTAACTCTGGCTGTAGATAAAATATTGTACCACTGGCCTGGGAAAGAAGATCTCTCCTAATATGGACTCACCAGGGAGTACTCTCCAGGAGATTTATAAGGTCTGAGAACCGAATTCGGGTCGGCCAGTATCCAGCTACAAGGAGTAAACTCACGCCGTACCTCCTGACCATTTCCAGAAACCCAGGGAGCAGAGCAATTGGGGGAAAAGCTTATAGACGTGACCTCGGCCACGTCTGTACCATGGCATCTAGGCCCAAAGTAGCTGGATGTGAGAGAGAGAACCAGACCTGGCAATGAGTGTTCTCATGAGAGGCGAACAGGTCAACCTCTGCTCTGCCAAACTCTCTCCATATAAGCTCAACTACTTCAGGGTGGAGCCACCATTCCCCGGGCCTCAGCCCTTGCGTCGACAGTTTATCTGCTCCCACATTATCAACCCCAGGAATATAAATAGATCTAACAGAGAGAAATTGATCCAGGGACCATAGAAGAATCTGATGCACCAGTTTAGAAAGAGGGCATGATTTCAGGTCTCCTTGATGGTTGATATAAGAGACCACCAACATATTGTCAGTCCCAATGAGAACGTCTCAGGTTACATCTGTAACCATAGTTCCCTGAGATAGGGAACGAGACGAAGCGTCAATGACACTGTGGAAGCGACAATACGTCTGAGCATTTCTGAGCATGAGAATGAGCATCACGGGCAGGTGACGTCATGACCATGAAAAGATAAAAGCACACCTGGAATCGGCCCACATCAGCTTCAACAAAAGCTGAAGCAGTCGATCTTAGGGATGAAGGAAGTATGACAAAGTGACACATCATCTTGTTCCCTATCTCAGGGAACTATGGTTACAGTCGTTACCTGAGACGTTCCCTTTCAAGGGAACTCGCAATGCGTCAATGGGATCGAGAATGCCCGAATGCCATGAATTTGAGAACCAGTCTGTTACGATGTCAAGACATGAGAACTCTAGACCCTGGGGTATCAACATTCAAGTCATAAAATCTGACAAACCTAAGTGGTGTGGACCAGCCAGCTACATCACACACCTCTTGAATAGATACTAGGAGTGTAACGGTACACAAAAATCACAGTTCGGTAATTCTCCAACGTTAAGATCTGTGAACATAGCAGTGCTCTGACTGGACACATGAGGTCCAGTTTTTCCTGGTCTGAATCTTTGAAGAGAGGAGGACAGAACGCCTGCAGAACGATAGGCCTAGGTTGGTTGGAACCTTAGGAACATAACCTCGTTTGGGATAGAGGAAAGCCTTAGCCATACCTGGTGCAAACTCAAGGCTTGAAGGAGACATGGACAGGGCCTGGAGGTTTCCTACTCTTTTCAGAGAGAAAATAGCTAGAAGGGACATGGTTTTGATGGTCAGAAATTTATTTGAGACTCATGGCTCAAGAGGCTCGAAGGGAGCGACAGATAGACCTTCTAGAACAACAGCCAGGTTGTAAAATGGTCTATACACTTACACAGTTCTTAATGCTTCAGTTTGCATGTTGGGATCCTCATTATGTTACTGCGGGGCTATTTTGAGCTTTGTTAGTAGAATTAACTAGCGATTTCTTTTTACTTATTAAATACCCCCATTACTATCGTTATACGCTAAACAGTTTTTAGAGATAAAACTCTTTGCATTCCATTATCATGAAAACAAATCTCAGAGAACGGTTGACCAGGTACCAATGTTTTATTTGACCAAAGGTTCATTTGCGCCTGAGTTCTCCTTTAACACGGGCAGAGTGGAATAAAGAAAGTGTTTAGCAGGATTCATATTTAAATCAGTAAGCACACACTGCTTTGTTTATGGTTTGTGTATTTGCAGCCGGGGAGCATCGGTTTTCCCTTTTTGAATGAAGAATATATACGAATATATCTGCAGAAATAAACCTAATTTACACTCAGGCGCAGAATGCTCATTCGAGCTAACAGTCAGCTGTAGTTCTCTCTGTGTGTTTTAGTGCAGCTTTTTAGCCTGACAGTCGGCTTTCATCAGCGCAAGATCGTCTGTGTCAGCTTGGTGTGTTCCAGGCCTAAGGCAACATTTGAACAGTTGTGAAACCTCTTATGTGACTTATTTGGAACTCAAGAGATGTTATACTTTTATAAGCATAAATATGGCATAAACAAAAATATTTAATTATTTCATTTTTATGATTGATTTTTATCAGTACTTTTAAACAGAATCATAAACATACGTACAATCAACATTTCTCTTCCTTTATCTGCCACCTTAGATATTTCCCAGGATGCGGCATAATTAAGTTGCATACCCCCATGTGGAGAGACGAGCCTGTGATGCAATAAAATGCTGGATGCATAAGCAGCTCACTAGGTTTTAGAACAAAGCAGTTGTGTTGTGTGCCTGTTTCTCTGTATGTGTACAGTATTACATAGCCTATGTGTGAGATAAAATGACTCCAGAGACTGTAGAAATTTGTGTTTAATTCCCCTCGAGTTGCAAATATTGTGTCAAATAATATTAATCTCGAGGTCCAGTTGCTTGCCATGTAGTTGAAACTGCAGGCAGCCAGTCTTTGATGAGCCTACCGGTGGTTTTGTGTTTCTGTAACATCACAGACAGGCGAAGAGAAACCCTGTGCGTGCATATCCACCGCACTCCTGGAGACCTGCATTATTCAGTTCTGAAGTCTTCAAAGAACTTAAAGCCTGTCCACAAATCCACGAAGCAAGCAGTTCAGTCCCTTTAAAAAATCCTTCAAAAAGGCATAAGGAACTCCTGGGATTTATTCAAGATGAGACAAAAAAATCCTGACAACATTGTTCTAAATATAATTATGCAACAAACTGTTCGATTTTTCTCTGCCACAAACGCGGCAGCAAAACGTTCTCTGCTACTGCAGGGGTATTTGTTTTAAGTTGACAGCATTTTTGAAAATAATTAGTTTGAAATTTTTTTGAGACAACAGGCAATCTGAATTAAAACGGAGAGGTTTGCAATTCATATTCTACTCGAAGCTGGAGGTGTCCTCACGGTTTTGCTCTGCTATTAATCACTTCTTTGCATTTAATGTTAGACAGGGCCATAGACAGGTAAAATACTAATTAGATTGTTGAACACAGTCAGTCCTGTCATGGTTATGGACATTCACAAAGCAGCCATCCAAAAAAAAATGGCCTGCTGTGTTCATACCCTTGCCCTTGAAGCACCAAGCAGAGTATAGAATAGAATAGAATAGAATAGAATAGAATAGAATAGAATAGAATAGAATCTATATTTCCATGATTTACACGTCACTATAACACAACAGGTAACATGGCCTTATATTTATTTATACATCACTTTTTCATTGATATTTTTTCATCCTCTGTATAGAGATCATTGTTATTGTTTTAAGTAAACTACAATTCAAAATTGTAAGTATTCTTAAGCCTGTTAAGCCTTTTTTTTAACTTGGCTTACAAATCTAGATGCACCCTAGCAGCAGCAAATTTTATTTTGCAGCCAGGGTGATCCAGCAACTCAAGTTGGAAAAAACAAACTCTAGTCAGTCCAATCACATTGTGTATAAAGTTGGCGGACAGGCTTAACGTAATGAGGACAGAGTTGCAATGGCTCCCTGCTACTTAATTAACTAACTGTATTTTTCTATGTACATTTCTAAAATGCACTTTCTGTAAAGCTGCTTTGAAACAATGTGCATTGTGAAAAGTGCTATACAAATAAATATAAATTGAACTGAATTGAGCTGCTGGTGAACAGCGGTCTTTCGAATCGGCTTTAGCCTCAACTCTGGAGCTTTTCTTTGAGAAAAGAACAAATAATTGCCCTTAAGTTTAAAGTATCCTGCTCCACCGCCTGCGGCCTCTTTGCTGCGTGTCTGCCCTTGCTCTCATGCCGCAGCAGCAGCCTTCAACTAAAAGGCAGCAGTGTGCGGTTCAAGAACACAACAAAGCCACTTCCTGCACCTCTTGCCCTGTGGAACCAGGTAAGTGTTACACAGCACACTCAGACATTGTTACTGGGTGCCTCCCAGTGCGAGCCTCCAGAGCTGAGTCCCTTTGTTCCACCTCACTGCCCCACTCAGGGTATGCCTACGGTTCCTTTGGTCCCGCTTGTACGGTCTCTGCAAGCCTGGTTAGCGCTCCCCAGTCTGTCTCGCTGGCTCATTCGGACTGACAGGCTTGGCTATGTGATTCAGAGTTCCCCCGGTGTCCCGTTTCGAGCCATCCACTCCACTACAGCAGGCAATGCCCATTTCTTGCACGTGGAGATCACAGTCCTACTGGCAAAATACGCAATAGACCCAGTCCCTCAAGCCAATATGAGGTCAGCGATCTACAGTCCCTACTTCATTGTACCCAAGAAAGGAGATGGGTTACGACCAATTTTGGATCTGCAAGTTTTTAATCAGAGCCTCCATAGGCTACCGTTCAAAATTGTCATGCAGAGATGCATTTTCGAATGCATCCATACCCCAGATTGGTCCATACCCTGAGATCTGGTCGATTGAAGGACGCATAATTTCATGTCTCGATTCTTCCTTGACATAGGCCACTTCTGCGCTTTCCCTTCAAGGGTCGAGCATATCAGTACAAGGTCCTGACAGACTTACCCTGTCTCCCCGTGTCTTCACGAAAGTGTAGTGGCTACTTAATATGAAGGAAGTGGATTCGGCAGCGTTCCCCTCCCTCAGATCGGGCACGCTTTCCCAGTGTTGTCCTGTATGGGTTATCATAGAACGACAGTGACAGATACACTCTGTATAAGCCCTCTCCTATCATCCTTCCAGGCAAGAAGGTGTAGAGGCTTGCTCAGGGAGCTAGATGGGGTACATCAGCTGTGGTTTTTTGGTAGGGATTCCTATCAGTCGGTCACGATGTACATCAAGAGTGACCGACCGATAAGGGAACGCCTCGGTTACATATGGTAACCCTCGTTCCCTGAGGGAGGGAACAGAGACGTAAGTCCCGTCGCCACATCTGTTGCTTCCCGCCGGGGCAGCCAGCTTTTTTAGGCTTGGCTCCTCAGCAAAAAACTGAACTGCAATCACACCAGCTGCTCGTTATATACCCACGCTTCGAGGCTGCACAGTTGATGCAAATGATTGCATGCATGTGTACTGGCTTGTTTAGTTTCACTCAAAGTAGATTGGCCTCTCTAGCATGATTCCTATCAGTCGGTCACAAAGTACGTCTCCGTTACATCCCTCAGGAAACGAGAGTATATGTAACCGAGACGTTCATAGTTTTGCTGACCAGATACGGCAGATAATTTAACTAGCTCCGCTGTTTGGTTATAGCTCTATCCTATTGCGTGCAGAGGGAATTTGAAAGACAACCGTTTATCCTGCCCCTAGGATTGAACTCTGCCAATGGTGAGTTCCCAGACCCAACATCTTGATGTGGGTCTGGCTTCCCAGGCTAGTTTTTACAGTATTTTTGATCAAATACATGCAGCCTTGGTGAGTAAACGAAACTTATTTCAAAAACAAACAAATTAAAAACATTTATTCCAAACTTATTTTGTAAAGTTATTCAAAATGTCTACAAAGCTAATTCCAATGCCAAGATCATGAGTAACATACTTAAAACATAGTTAAGTGTGCCTCTGCTTGTTTAATGCCAACATGTGACTGTTTAACATGTCTGCACTACATACCAGGCTGAAATTTCCAACATGAAAAGGATTTTCTTTGGATCAGAGTGAACCATGCAGCTTCCATTCTGCTTTGTAAGGAAATGGAGTTTGCACAGTCATAATTTACAAGATACTTCTTAATGCTTATTAATGATCTTGTAAAACTCCATTGTAAATGGACACGCCAGCAAAACAGCTGTGATAGATTCTCAGCAAGACCAAACAACCATTGATTTAGCATATGTTTGAGTTTGTCTTAACATAAATCCCACAAAATGGACTGCGTGGACTAATGTCGCAATTGCAGTAATCCATAGAACTGTGTCCTTTCTTTCAAATGTCTCACTGAGCATGTTGCACTAATCTGTCAGCATTTTAATAAAGCTGCTGTTCCTCAAGATGTTGTATGTAACTCCTTAGTCATTAATGACTTCATTCTAACTCCCTCCTGCAAACCAAACAAAAAGACACACAATCCACAAATACTGTATGACCCATACTGGGTTCATAACATGACCTTAAAGGGATACTTCACCCAAAAATGAAATTAGTGTCATTGTTTACTCCCCCTCACGTTGTTCCAAAAATGCAATGACTTTTCTTCCATATCTGGGGCTCCATACACTCTTAGAAAAAAGGGTTCTCAACTCCAAATGACAATTTATGCTAAAAAAAGGTTGGCACAAAGGTTCTTTATAGGCTATTTTTCATTCATATATTACATTATTCTCCAATATTTTGTAGTTGTAATTAA
>JAOTRC010000002.1:12968037-12978241 GCA_027497675.1 Cyprinella lutrensis | reverse complement strand
GGCGTTGAGTCGTCTCTTCACAGGCGTTGGTCTTCTCATCACAGGCGGTGGGGCATCCGAAACCCCCGTGAGATGCTTCATACTTCACAATAAGATATCATTTGTTAATATTAGTTAATGCATTTACTGACAAGAACTAACAATGAGAAATATATTCTCACAGAATTGACTTATCTTTGTTAATGTTGGTTAATAAAATGTTCATGTTCACATTCACAGTGCATTTTCCAATATTATTACAAGGCTCGGTGAAATACTTGATTCTGATTGGTCAATCGTGCCATCCAGCAGAGTGTGATTCCTTGATAACAACCAATAAAAACAGATTGCATGCTTCGCGTCAGGGCCCTGATTCCCCTGTTGGGTTTTATTCTGAGATAACAACTGGATGTACATTATCCCTTATTTAACTGAAAACTTAACATTTTAAGTAATTTTAAGTCTTAAAAAAGTATGCATGTTGATGCTAACAGTAATATGATTAATAAATGCAATGTTGTTCATAATTATTTCATGTTAACTAACATTATTCAATAATGTAAACAAATGTAACCTTATTGTAAAGTGTTTTTCACAAATGTGTGAATATAGAAATTAAGAATAAAGCAATTAAAACGAAATACCAAATAAATATAGGCATCACAGCATTTAATGTAGATGGAAATGTATATTAATTTTGAGATTTGTTAAATATTTGTGTTATTATTTATTGAATTTGTGTATTTTTTGGCCTTTTTACTACATATCTTAAAATATATTGTAGAGAGAAATGGAAGTAAATAATATTTCAGAGTACATATGACCTAACCGTAAACCACATCTACGAATAGACTTACAAACTAAAATAATTAATTATGGCTATACTTCCTCTTGCATTTCTTCACATTTGTAGAAAACATGTTAGAATTGGTCTGCAACACTGCTCAGTCCGCCTCCAGTTGATTGGAACAACTGCTATGTCAGAACCTCGTGCATGTTCATGCTACTGCATTCCAGTAGAGAAGATGCAGCAGCCGTGTGCTATTGTTTTAGCAGAGGGTTTCATAGCATAACATTAGGCAGGCTCGGAGAGGCCTGACATTTAGCAATGACTGTGACTAATGAGATAAATTGTTCCAGCGGCAGAAAGGTTGTAAATCAACCTGTCACCAGCATTAAAGGGATTTGTGTTTGCCCCAACCTAGATCCTCAACATTATTAGAAAATATTCACTTTCATTTCATCGCAATTCACATGGTTTATGTTCTACAAAAAAAGTTTAGTTCTGGTTCGGATCCTTCATGTATGACATACAAAATTGAACAGCATGCTAAATTAGCTCTAGTACCTTGAGTTAATGCTTTAATATATACCAAGGTACTGAATGACCATATGTATACGATGACATTTACATAGTATTCTAATAAAGGTACTTCATTTTTTTATAGTCTTAAGCACAGAAAGTTAAAACATTCAATTAAACTAATTTTCAAAACAAAGACAGTGTTCTCAATGCTGAAATAAAATAAATCATATATTTTTGAATCATACATTTTAGTCTGTGTTATTGTGTGTGTTGTTTTTAGTCTGTGTGGCATTTAGGCCATCTGTGTGCTATGTGCGGTAAATGATCGGTACACTGTAAAAATTTCAAACCTCCTAACTCAAATTTTTCTAGTGAATAGTCACATCAAAATTTTTCAATTGGCCCAAGTGAAATTCTGCAAAGTGATACAATTAAATTAGCAGAATTTCACTTTTTAGATGTGACCAGTCGCTAGAAAGCTTTGAGTTGGGGAGGTTAGACATTTTTTACAGTGTAAGATTTTAATATTTTTGAAAGAAGTCTCTTATGCTCAAGGCTGCATTATTTTGATTAAAAATACTGAAAAACAGCAATATTTTGAAGTATTTTTATGAGCTAAAATAATGACATTACTGTTCACTTTCGAGGAAACTCGTAATGCGTCGATGATGTTTTGGGAACGCCTCCAGCGTGAATTTGTCTGAAGCATCTATGTCCATTAGTCCAGTGGAAGGACTGAGCGTCATGGGTGGGTGACGTCATGACCAGGAAGAGATAAAAGTGGCGTTAGCTTGCATTGCCTCCGCAAGCGATCTGTGTCTTTGTCTGTTTTATATATATACATATATATATATATGGCGAAACAAGTTTACAAGCTCTGTGCTTCTCCTTGCCCACGCTATTATTGGTGGGGATACATACAAGCTTTGTGTAATTTGTTTGGTAGTGGAGCATGTGGTTTCAGCCTTCGAGGGGGCTGAATGCTAGCATTGCGAGTTACTTCTGCTTCGCACGCTCCGCTTCCGCCTGTCTCTTTTTCAGAAAAGTGCCCAGGCTTGTGATCCTCAGGGTGCAGGACGCGCTGTTGCAGAGGCAACATGGAGAATGCATTCCTAGGGATCGCAAAAGGATCTTTCAGAGGGGTTGGAGACGGGTCCGAAGACCTTTTCTTTTTCCTTACTTGGAAGATCCAGTGCTCTCCCTCCGGTGTTGGAAACCTGCTCTGCGGCTTCTTCCGCCCGGGGAGGGAGAGCCCACTAATGCAAGTTCCATCTCGATGTCCTCACAGGACCGTTTTGCTAACCCTGCCACTCTTGCTAACACTCAAAAATATCTTGACTCAAACCAGATTTGAGGATTGGTTGAGGACTTGTCACGATAGATCTGAAAGACGCTTACTTCCATGTCTCCATCCTTCCTCAGCACAGGAGGTTCCTGAGGTTTTCTTTGGGTGTAAAGAATACTAGTATTGGGTACTTCCTTTCTGTCTAGCTTTATCACCCCACACATTCAGGAAGTGCGTAGATGCAGCTCTGGCCCCGCTCAGACTGCAGGGCAAACGCATTCTGAATTACATAGTCGACTGGTTGATTCTAGCTAAATCAGAGCAGTTAGTGGTTCGGCATCGAGGTGTCGTCCTCACTCATATACAAATGTTGTGGTTAAGGCTAAATGCCAAGAAGAGTGTGCTTTCTCTATTACAGAGAACCACTTTCCTTGGTATGGGCTGGGATCCAGTCACTATGCAAGCTGTTCAATCGCCCACTCGTCTAACTTCTATCCACTTTGCCATTGAGTTGATATCTCAACAGTGGTTCCCTCACTGGCTGAGGAGCGGTAATGGAAGGCCACTCGGCTCAGGGTCTGTGGAGGAGTCATCATCTCTCTTTGCACATAAATTGCCTGGAGATGATGGATGTGTTCAATGCGCTGAGACATTTCCTCCCAGACCTGAGGGGCCATCATGTGCTTGCCCAGACAGATAACACATCAGTGGTCTCTTATCTGAACCGTCAGGGGGGGTCTGTGTTCGCGTCTGCTTTTGCAAACTGGCGCACCAGATCCTCCTGTGATCCCTAAGGAAAATACTCTCTTTGAGGGCAGTGTATATTCCAGGGGGGAAGAATATAGGAGCAGACACCCTGTTGAGACAGGGGCTGAGGCCAGGGGGCTGGAGACTCCATCCAGAGGTGCTAGAGCAAATATGTGAGATTTACGGCCAGGCAGAAGTGGATCTTTTTGCGTCTCAGCACTGTCCTCTCTGGTTCTCACTCAACCTGCCCCATTCGTCTGTATGGATTTCTCCCTCTTACTCTGCTCCCAGGAGTTCTGGAGAGAATCCAACAGGATGAAATAAGCCTACTGCTAGTAGCTCCATGCTGGCCAAGCTGAATTTGGTTTGCGAACCTCATTCATCTCCTCAACAGCCCTCCCTTGATCCCGATCAGGAGAGACCTTCTGTCTCAGGCAGGGGCACAATATTTCACCCCCAGCCAGAGATTTAGAAACTGTGGGTTTGGCCTCTGAAGGGGCCCAACTCATAGAGAGTGGTCTACCGAGGTTGTTGAGACCATTCTAAGCTCCAGAGCTCCCACTACAAGGAAACTTTATGCACTTAAATGGAGAGTTTTTTCTTTGCAGTATCACCAGCATCAGGGGGATCCAGTTAACTGTTCAGTAAACACAGTACTTGAGTTCCCCGCAAGAGCGCTTTACACCAGGTTTATGTCCATCCAGATCACTCGTTTCCTTTGTGGCACATTGAGGCCTGCAACTCCCACTAGGGTTCCAGCTTGGGACCTTCCTATAGTTTTACAAGGCCTGTTTAGGGCTCCATTCAAGCCCTTAGATTCGGTTTCAGAAAAATGTCTTACTCTGAAGACCATCTTTCTGCTAGCTATTTCGTCCCTCGAAAGAGTTGGAGACCTTCAGGCCCTTTCAGTTTCCTCCACTTTCCTTGAGTTTGCACCAGGGATGGTAAAGGCATTCTTAAATCCAAAACAGGGATATGTCCCTAAGGAACCGACCATGATTCCAGGGCCTATTGTGCTGGTGGCTTTCTGTACTGGTCCTTTTATCTCTTTGGACCAGGAAAGGCTGAACCTCTTATGTTCACTGAACACTTTCCGAGGAGAAGTTCTGACCAGCAATTTTTTATTTGTTTCGTATCACCCAAAAAAGGTTTTCCTGCTTCTAAATAGACGTTTAACAAGTGGATAGTCGAGGCTATTTCACTTACTTAAAAATCCTCTGACCAGTCATGCCCTCTGGCGGTCAGAGCTCACTTTACAAAGAGTATGGCAGCTTCTAAAACCTTATTATTTGAGGTTTCTCACCAATACGTTTGTGATGCGGAGGACTGGTCCTCACCAGTCATATTCAAGTTTATAGCTTGGACCTGGATGCTACCCCAGGGTCCCAGGTGCTTAGTGCTATGTTGATAAGAGTCTGACTCTCAGGTAAGTTTGGCAGTTTAGGTATTCTCGTTCCCAAAGCATCATCAATGGATCGCGATTTTCCTCGAAAAGGAACGTCTCAGGTTACGAATTTTACAAATACTGTATTGTAAAAAGCATATAAAAATAAAGCTGACTTGACCTAACTTGATTTTAAAGATATATTTCTGTGATAGCAAAGTGAATTTTCAGCAGCTATTATTTTCTTAATATTCTGGAAATTGTGGTATGAATTCAGGATGATTAGAGCAATTTTTTGCCATTGTGGTGACTTGGAAAATATGCCTTATTCAACCTGAATTCACTCCTACTTATTTTTTCAGGATTTATTGATCTTTAGAAAGTTCAAAAGAACGACATTTGCCAAACAATGACAAGAACGGTAAACTATAAAACTTTACAACTACATGTCAACTAACTCAAATTCGAGTATTATTAGTCTGTAGTAAACTGTTAGGTTAGGGTTTAGGTTAGTAAAATAAGTTGACATGTAGTTGCAAAGTTACTTATAGTTAGTAGAATCTCTGTTTCGGTGCCATCAAAATAAAGTGTTGGCAGATATTAATCAGACAGTCTACTAATATTCTAAAGAGAGTTAGTTTACATTGAGTAACTCAATGTTACTAATTACTAAACGAGTTACTAACTATGAGTAACTCAATGTCAACGAACTCTCATTAGAGTATTAGTTTCTCTAAAGTGGACCATTGAAATAAAGTGTTCACAGTATTTAAAACTGATAGAATATTTTTAATATGTCATTATAACTGTCTTATACTGTCACTTTTGATAAATTTAATGCACCCTCATTGATTTTTTTTAAATATCATTGAATATTTTTATTTGCATTATGATTTTTTGCAGAAAACTATATTATCTTCTACTTATATTATATACTACTTATATTATATTATACTATATTCTATTTTGTAGAAAAACAACAATATTTATGAATTGTTTTGCATGTGTGTGTGTGTGTTTCACACAGGAAAGAAAACTGCGTCTGTCAAGCCATTTCATGGGGTCTTTAGGATGCAAAGGTCTAACAAGGCCCTTACTTTCGATCTAAATGCCCAGAAAAGAGTGTTTCAAGTGTACCTCAAACATTGGTTGAAAGAGGCTAGTTAACCTGGAAGTAGACTGGCCTCCTCAGAGCACAGCCTAGCCTTCACAGGGGAGCGAAGGCCAAATAGAGTGTGAAGGGAAGGAGGAATGAGGTGCAGAGGAAGAAAGCATGACTGTCAGACAGGACATGGTTAGTTAGACAACGTCTGTAGATACAGGAAGGGAAAACAAGCTCCAAGGCCAGTACTGTATGCAGTGGTTAGATGAGAGCCTCTCTTGGTGCTGAGCTGAGGACTTAAAGATAGATGGCCTGTTTTCTCTGGAGGATTTGGACTGTGTGTTCTGGCCTGCTATGAGCCTGTTGGGAGGGGGAAAACACTTTTTTTTATAACCCACGTATATAGTTTACGCTTCAACATATACAATATGCAAGATGACAAAAAGCAGTTATAGAAAAAGAGATGGGAGATTTGTGATCTCTAATGACGGGGGAAACAGTAAGTAGCCAATAGCTCGTGACATGCTAATAGGGTGTCACTTATCGCTGTAGCGTACTTTCCCCAAATGAGTCCTTAAGGCAAGAAAAGTTGAGGTTTACCTGTTCGGTAATGACCTCAGTGAGCATAATACTATAATACAAGCTGTGCTCTTTTAAATTGTCAATGGCAAGGAACAACGAACTTTCACACACACACACACTCACATGCAGAGCTATTTTTCCTACGGCTTGACAGCTCACACTATAAACATTTCGCAAACAACCTGCCATCTACAAATCATTTAGCGGCAAACGGATAAAATCCGCAGCTAAAGTTTGTGCATGTCATATTCTCCCAATCAAAGCCCACAGGTCAAAGAGAAAGGGGTGGTGGGGAGAACGCTTGTGCTGCTGTTTTCCACTAAACATCGATTTAAAAAGAGCTGGCACTTCTCCCAGCCTATCTCTCAAATGGCATTAATGGCCTATCTCTCTCTTTTATTGTTTTCCAGGAATCTCCTCAGGGTTGGTTTGCACCTTACATCAGCACACATTCCTCAGTCCCTGCATGCCACCCCGAAACAATAACTCAACCAAATTAGCATATCAAGAGAGCGGTGCAGAGCCAGGAAATTTGGGTCATGTTTCATGGGACCATGATTATTCTGTGCTTTTTGCAGTCCCACCTTTTGTACTCACATTTCTGGCTCTCGAAAAGTCCGATTAAATCGCAAGCGCTTTCATTAAAATGTGAAACGCCTTGGCTCGCGTTTCTATGCTGTAGTAGTATGGGTTTGAGGAAACGTTCTCATGAACATAGAGCCTCAAAATATCATTAGTCGTCAGTTCATAGGCTAGATTTCCTCTCATTAGCTCATTTCGACAGCTAATGTCCTATTTGCATTAGGCTTATTTTTCCTCATGCAGCTGATGCTCTCTTGGCAGGTGCCAGAGGAGATACTGGTGTCTCTATCAGTCTCTGTTAAATAAACAATGCTTGATGTCAGCTAAAACTCCTAAGAAGTCAGAACAGGCGAAAGTCAAAGTCTTCCTGCGGTATAAGATGCAACATAATGGATAGAAAGCCCAGCTGCCTTTTTTACCTCATCGCAGCTAGCCCCTGTGTGACCCTGCTTGGAATTGTGGGTAGGAAAAGTCTCTTTAGGTAGAGTGGGGGCTGGAATCGTGCAGGTGCTTTGCTTTGATGCACAAACTTGGCAATGCATTTGAGAGAATACCACAGTGTAAACTTATTCCTGTTTGTTATTTTTGTTCTCCATCAAACTTTGTTGACAGGTGCTCACCGGCTGTGCAATTATCCACTGACCAACTTAACACAATAAGCGACTGCGGTTCATTCAGACCTTCCTTTTGTCTTGAATCAGGCAGCTAATTATAAACCGAACAAGCGTATTAATTGATGCGGGTCACTAGAAAGGGCCAGTCCAAGTAATTACAAGAAGCAAAATGCACGCCAATGAAGGGAGCGTGCAGGAAGGGGAAAAAAATACGCTAAATCACACTGGCTTTCAAGTAAAACATTTTATGTCTTTCAGTTTTGGGCAGAAATTCTGTTGCCTGTGAGAAACATATGTTGGTATGAGAGGAGCTTTAATTTTTCACATGTCCTAGTTTCTGCTGCTCTCTGGGGAGGACAGACCCACTGAACACAGACAGAACTGGGGATTGGTGTCTGTCCAAAAGTGCTTGCAGTGAAGAAACAACTATCTGACCGATGGGACAATCCTGAATCTTTCACAGACAATGTCACACAGATAAAGCTCAGTGAACAGTGTCTCAGTGGAAACACCGACATTCATGTTTAACAAATACATGTATCTAACCATGCGAGTCCACACTGGTTTGTATTATATTGTACAGGAATCCTCCAAGTTATTTTCTTTTTTTTTTTCATTTACTTTATACCTACAATTTATTAAGCCCAATTGCACTTATGTACGCATTTCGTGATCACCATATGCAGAACATGAAAGAAAAGTGAAACATAATTTGGTGTCCTCAGAGTGGGAAATAATCTTTTTTGCCATCATATCTATCCATATCTTTCATCTATCTTATATCTTTCTTCTATCTTTTATCTTCTATCATTCTTCTATCTTTTATCTCGATCCTCTCTCTTCTGTCTGCCTAAACTACTTATTTCATACTAAAATCTCTTACACAACACAAAAAATACTGTGTTTGTAGAGGAACTCATGCATTCCCAATGTATTGAAATTATTTAATATAATAATTATTTAATTATTATAAGTGTCCAGTCATTTCTTGCTTCTTTGCATTACATTTGGTAATTATATTTAGCAAGTAAGCATGCACTGTGTTCTCTTTATTTTCTGCTATTTTCTTTATAACTAATGAATTAGTGTTTTTTTTATTATTCAAGTAAATTTTTATATTTTGATGAAAAATGTGTGGTGTATTTAATTAAGATGCTACTATAGCACCAGCAAACAGAATTCATATTTTGCAGTCACATGACTACCATATATACTTGGCGGGCAACAAACGCTGACAAAAAGGTGACAAATAGTGGCCAGCCAGGGGAATTGCAGCCTTTCAAAATTCCAAATACTACAATCAACTATTTAGACCATGAGCCCTATCTTGCATATAACGCAAATGACTTTGTACACTGACGCATTTATCATTCCTATATTTTTCCTCGACAGATGCACGTCGGTAAACTAGGAAATGAACTTACGCTGCCTGGGCTTGGCTGTGAACCGATTGTGAAGCGCAAAGTAACCAAGTAAGTAATAAGTAGAAACAGTACAACAGTAACATGTCATTCATTCTCCATGGATTCATTTTCTCATATCATATCAAATCGAACACATTTATGTTAAGATTACACGATTGACACAGTGTATCCAATCGCACAACAACTATCTGGTATGTCGTTTACACCTCAAAACACCAACTTTTGTATATTAAATCTGGCGGCGTCCTGGCAAGATCCTTGATTTGTTTACTGGGTTTCGCTGCTAGAGAATGACGTTCTTGCCTGCCAGATAGTAATTGTGATGTCACGTGCTAAGTATGAACTGACTTTCAAATGGAAATAATGACTTTTTTCACACAAGTTTCCTAAACACTGACCCATACAAATGACAATGAGTCTGTTGTTATTTTTTTAATGTTGTTTCGAAAGCATTAGGGCCACTTATTTACACTTTTATTGGGAATCAACATACCGTACTTAGTCTTTCTGCATATATATATATAAATATTAAACTGGGATAACAACAAGTTTTTAATATTGAAAAAAAAAAATGATATCTAGGGTAAATACTCACATAAGTGTTTTAAAAATCATATGCTTGCACATTCTGTTTATTTGTTTGGTAACTAAATGGTTTTACTTCACTTGGCCCAGCCAGGCAGACTTTTGGATCTGAATTAATGAAAATTACGAGCTCACTTTATGAGAATCCTTATTTCCAGGAACAAATTGCTCATAAAGGGCTGGACAGCTGTATATCAGCCTTGAGTCTGGCCACAGTGATACTTTGATATACTCTATGCCAGTGGTTCTCAAAGTGGGGTCCGCAGACCCCTAGTGGTCCGTGAACTATAGCCAGGGGGTCCGCGAAATAATTTATAACAGCCTTGGAATTTTTTTTCCCCTCTGTAAGGGGTCACTGGGTCCAAAATGTTTGAGAACCCCTGCTCTAGGCCACCTCTTTTTCTTAAACAGCATCAGTAGGGTGTAAATGATTTGAAGTGCTGTTGCACTTGATTCCTGCTGATCCTGTTCTTGAGTCTTTATTAAACTATACCTCTCAGCCCATGTATAATAGCTTGTTCTCTCTCTCTTGTTGTGTCTCTCTCTCTCTCTCTCTCTCTCTCTCTCTCTCTCTCTCTCTCTCTCTCTCTCTTTCTCTCTCTCTCTCTCTCTCT
>JAOTRC010000002.1:12947991-12963963 GCA_027497675.1 Cyprinella lutrensis | reverse complement strand
TTCATGTTTAAAACTTTGCAGGATGTTTTTGTTCACTTAGATCTATGTTAAACACTACATGAAGGGCAATTTTCAAACCCCCAATAGGTACCCTTTAAGATGAACGATGGTCTTACAGTTTTGAAACGACATGCGGGTGAGTAATTAATCGTATTCATTTTTAGATGAACTAACCCTTTAGATAATCAAGTAAAATCACTTCATATAACAAAGCACTTCATCTGCAGGAGTGTGTTTGAACACCCGGAGTGTTGGAACAAAGAATGGAAATTCCTGAAGAGATTGTGTGCTTTGACTAATAACGAAAGCGAACGAATAATGCCTGTGATAATTAACATGTCAAATAAACTCATTACATTGTTCTTGGAGGAAATGGGGAAAGTCGGCGTGTTTCAAAGTTTAGTGAAAGGAATTTCCTTTTATCTGTGCCAAGATTTCAACACGTACGGTACGTGAAATGGCTCACGGCCTCACACGCGTATGTTTTCTACAGTTGCAGTTACGTGCAGACTTATTTGAGATTATTTGGCTAAGCCCAATGTGAGTTGGGCTTCTCGTCCACTATGAGTTTATGGATATTCACAGTTCATTGTCAGTTTGATGTCAAGCACCTGATGCAAAATAATCTAAGGAAATGAGGTTAAGTAGAGAAAAGGGTTAAATCTTATGTTGAGCTGTATTTCTGTGTAATTATGCATTTATAATAATAACGCATACTGAATAGTTATAACTGTATGTACTTACTATAGGGTAAGGATGATAATTGCATTTAATTATGCATAATGTATAGTTATTCTAAGTAATTAATGACAGAGTTTTCATTTTTGGGTGAACTAACCCTTTAAGTGTCAAAGAACTTTTTGGGGACACTGTATACATACATCGTATTTAGATAGCTATTGTCTATCAAATATCCATCTTGTTAGAAAAAAGTACATAGACCAGCTTTGTATTCACCCGTCAGTGAGATATTTACAGCATAGATAATTTTCAGGTGAATGTTCCTTTCATTTGGTTGATGTGCTCTTCATCTGTTCAGCTTAGTGTGATGTCACCGGAGTTTGACGTGGCTTTCTTTCTGCAGTATCGGATCAGCAGCCCAGCGATAGTCAGCAGCGACACTGACCCTACAGCGGGCAATATGGCTGCTGGCAATATGGGTACGGGCAGGTCTGGCTTTTTCTCCTCCTTGAGTTGTGCTAGATTTAAAGGGCCAAGAACCGCGCATGTTTACGTTATGTCCATAAATACAGGATAGATTGTCAGACTATACGATATGCACTGAAAGTAGCTTAAAGACACAACAACTGAATCTGTAACTGAAAAGGAGAAATAAGAGAAGCTACCTGTAATAAAACATGAATCAACATATTTGACCACAGGTGTTGAGTCGTTGAAAAAGGAAACAAGTTGATTCATAATATTAATAAAAACTATAGTCTATAAATACTGAAATAAGATTGGTGCAAAGTGACTTCCCTTAAAAGACATTTATGAAGCGAAATCTCCAGAAATGCTACAAACTCACCTTCGACTGTAATGTTGATTGTGCTTCTCTCAGTGCCAAAGTCATTTTTTGCTTCACAAATGTAAATCCCTCCGTCTGTAATTTGGACTGATGGGATGTTTAAAAGCACAGCTGTTTCGTTCAAAGCTCCTGACGCTGCGTTTTGAGACTGTCTATACAGAGTCAGATCTACAGACTCATCGTCTGAAGAACACAGTATGGTTATGTTCTCTCCTTCTTTGGGGTCTCCTGTGTGGCTTAGCTGGATTTTGGGGATGTTTGGAGGACCTGCATTTAAATGGAGGTTGAAGATCATGGACAGGTTTAAAATGGTGGTTAAACATCACAGGTTTAAAATGGAGGTTAAAGATCATGGACAGTTTTGAAATGGAGGTTAAAGATCATGGACAGGTTTGAAATGGAGGTTAAAGATCATGGACAGGTTTGAAATGGAGGTTAAATATCATGGACAGTTTTGAAATGGAGGTTAAAGATCATGGACAGGTTTGAAATGGAGGTTAAAGATCATGGACAGTTTTGTAATGGAGGTTAAAGATCATGGAAAGGTTTGAAATGGAGGTTAAACATCATGGACAGGTTTAAAATGGAGGTTAAAGGTCATGGACTGATTTAAAATGTTTTGACAAGACAGCTAATTTTATTTAGTTAATTTACCCACCTAGAACAATGACTTTTACGCTCATGTGCTTGCTTCCCACTGTATTGTTTGCGCCACAGTAGTACCAACCTGCCTGAGACCAGGAGGCGTTATTTATTATGAGCTTCTCATTCTGGCTCTTGTTCGTTGCTGGTCCAGTCTCATTTTTCCACCACAAGATTGTTGGTTTGGGATTTCCATCTGCATAACATGTTATCTCCAAATGTCCACCAAGCTTTACTGAAGGATTTTTACTGGAAATTGTAATAGTCCCTGGACCATCTTAGAAAGAAACGAAGAATTTTCAATCATGACAAATGAAAAGTGATTTAATTTAATTTGTTAGTTTGTATTATTGAATATTTCGTGTTCAGTACAAGTTGAGCTCAATCGACAGCTTTTTTGACGTTGATTATAATTTCCACTTAGCTTTCCTTTTCTTTAAAAATAAGCAAACATTTGGGTTAAAAGGAGGTGATTACGCTGTGGTCATGCTAGACTTTGAGCAAGAAAAAATGTTTTGGACTCTGCAATGACATCACGCTCGGCTATGTTTTAAAAGAAAGCATTTCCTTATTTAAAACTTTTAAAAAATTGAAAAATGTGCAATTTACTTCACTTTACTGCAATACTGCACTTGTTCTGAACATTTAAAGTTTGTGTTGTTTTAATTTAGCTAAGATCTTCTATCGGCCACACGTCTTCACAAGGGACAAATTCATAGGGAGTTCACCAACACAGGGAAATCCGTACAGGTTTGCGTTTCCTGTCTCCAGCATTTAAGGGGCCGTTTACATCACATCGTTTTCAACTAAAAACAGAGAACTTTTTACGCGTTTTGGCCATTCATTTACACGTTGAAAACGATACCGTAATTGTCTCTGTAAATAACAAAAAAATTGAATTTGTGAAAACGGTAACATCATGCGAATAGAGTGTCAAAGATTTTTTTAGGACAACTCTGAATTTAGCGGCGCATGGGTTCCCACGATCGAAAAGCTATACATTTTTTAGAGGCTTTGTTAACCACAGACCCATAGACTCTAGGGCGAGGGAACCGAGTGCTAAAAAGCTAACTCACTTCCGCGTTTGGCTAACAAAGTGACGTCATAACTTCGGCACTCTATTGCGTGTTCAGTCTCTAGGCACATAGTGTTTCTGCAAAGTGGCATCGCCATCTGGCCTGGCAGCAGAAAACAGTGTTTTTAGTGGTTTTCTTATCTCTGTGTGTGAACTGGGATCGTTTTCGACAATGTTGTCGCCTGTACGCAAAAAATGCAACGGAAAAGCGTTTCAGGTTTTATTATATTATTGTCGTGTAAATCTCTCGTAGCCAGACTTTTAGACTGATGCTGCCTTCACACTGGCAGTTGAATTCAGCTCCGTAATACTTTTTATTAAACGTTAAGAATTCAGGTTTGTTTATCAGTAACATAGCAGCGCTCAACTTCCGCTGGAATTGTCGGATAGAACCGTCCATAGCTTTTCAGACTTGTTTCGGACCCATTCACTTGCGGTCTGCGAATCTCCATAGGAAATGAATGACCTCCGGTCGTTTCTTTGCCGCTTCCGAGTTGATTTCAACTGCCAGTGTGAAGGCGTCGTGACGGCAGAAGGTCTGGACTCCATTGCAGTGTTATTGAACATGGACCACCCAAGAAGACGTACGACCATAGACAGTATAAGAAGTGGACAGGGATCTCATTGGAACTCCATTGAGACTATTGAAGGCCATTTTTGACGATTTTTTTTAGCACTTCCGTCCTTCACGCGCAGACCTAAACAGAGTTTGACGACGTAGATGTGACGTGAGCAACCTGTCTGTCTTCTAGTGGCTGTGGCATGAGAAATCTGAATCATTCCCTTCATTTCCCCATACATGCAGAGGCGGAGAGTGTGAGTTGGAGGTGTCCATGAGCTAAGAGCAGGAGAAACTTTTGCTAGGTATTCTGATTAATTATCTTGTCATTTTGCCTCCACGTTTCCCCGATTGCCCGCGAGCTTCTTCTTCTGTCCATACGGTAATCTCTCAACTGTGTGACAGAGAGTCACGTGGGTATGACGCAATCGTTAGCCTACTTTCACTAAAACTGCTTCTACGGGGCCATAACATACGTTACAAGGTAATGGAGCATTTTGCACATTGTCGTGTTTCTTTAGAAATAAATAAAGGTCAAATGGGGTCTTCAAACGCCTCAGATGTAAAGTTATTCGCCTTCAAAGTTACGCCAAAATGAATGGGAGTCAAAGGGAATGCTAACGTAAGTGAAGTTCTGCTACGAGATGGCAGCTCCCACGAGGCTTCAAATTCCGGTCGATGGATTACCCCCTTGGTTCATTATCTTGATGTTGTTGGATTGTTTTAGAAGTGAGGCCTAAACGCCCCAATGCTGACAAAGTTTGGCTGGATGAGTGGTGAATACTGAATTATCATCACAGCATGTGAGTGTTGACACTGTCAAAGCAAGTTGTGCTTTTTTTAATTGATTGTTGACAATCCTGTGTTGTATGTATTGAGGTGAATGATTTTTGTAGAGAAGTTGCTTTAAAGGCTCTCACGTTTGGCCATGTGGAGCTGGATGAGCGAGGGGCATTAACCGCTTCTGTATTTGCTGGGGCTTCTGAAGTTAGCCAAAAGGTATTTATTTCTATTGATGTAATGCTGGAATGGCATATTTTAACCATGATGATTGAAATAAATATATGGTCAAGTTGTTCCTGCTAGAGTTTTTGTGTGTTTAGTGTGTCTTGAAGAAACTTTGTATTTTCTTTTGGGGTTTATTGTATTTATTCATTGTTGTGTGTATTTTCTTTTGAAGTGATCTGTTACCTACCCTAGTTAATTGTACCACCGTCTCTCAAGCTTACATTTCACCAGTTTTGAGTGAAAGCAGATGAGATCAGAATCATTGTATTTACTAAAAGTGATGCTTTGATTAAATAGTAATTTTGGCTTGATTCATTTAATTGAATAGCTGAGCGGGAAACCCCCCAGTGACTTGGGATCTCCTACCCAAACTAAATTGGAGTGGCGTAGTCAAGTGCAGTTACACGACACACCTACCGCCTTACTACATAACTGATTGTCATTCATCCATCCATTTATTCATTAATTCGTTCATATCAGCATCAAAGGCTATATTCATTGCAATTTCAGGAGTAATGCATTCAAAATAATCAAAATAACAAACATATAAGTTAATTGTATACAATAATTTAAGAACATTATGCAAACCTTATTGTAACGTGTTACCAAATAAATAGTTCCTGAAAATGAAACAGGCCTTAATTTTGCCTCTCCACTCTCATGTCGGATCAGCCAGATGAGGAATATTTCATATGTGAGGACGATTTTGTATTCCATGTGTTGGTTAGCCGTTAGCCTCTAGAGCTTTGAGGTGGTACACAGAAGCCTTTGATGCTTGAGATCCAGCTCCCGAAAGAGATCTTCAATCTGTCTTTCTGATGTTTAGCAGCTTCAGTACCTCCTGATAAAGGTTCTTTGCCCGGAAATCCATAAAGCATTATGCTCGGGTGATGAGAATTCCTCGCACTGCCCCGTTGACCATCTACTGATAAGGTAACTCTACCATATCTGCAGTATTTCAGTGGTGTCTTCTCTTAATTACTGTGGGTCGCTATCTGTGCTATCCACATACAGCCTGCACGAGTTCTCTGAATGTGTACTCACAAAGAAGTGTGACCCTGAGCTGGAACATAAGAAGGTGTAATCTAAATCAGAGAAAGATAAACACAGGTGAAACAGGGTCAGCTTGTGAATTTGACCTGTTAGATCTGAGAAGATAGAGAGAAAATTGGTCTTGTTCACATGTGCCCTACACGTGTAAGTCCATGATGTGGCGTGTGTAGCTCGGCTGACTCAATTCTCAGGGAATGTAAAAGTGTGTGTATACCCTACTTGTTAGTTGCTGTGATGAGGTGCACTATAGCAAGGAATTTTTTTGAAAGAAATTAATACTTCAGTACATTAAACTGACCAAGAGCAACCATTTCTTAGGCATCAAATCAGCATCTTAGAAAGATTTCTGAAGGATCATGTGACACTGAAGACTGATTTATAATGCTGAAAATAATTTCAAAATACTGTTTTTAATAATTTTGATCAAATTAATATGCCATGGTGAGCTTAAACTTCAATTTAATGCTTGATGCACTTTAAGTCGCTTTAATAAAAATGTCAGCCAAATGCATAAATGCAAAATATAATGATAAACAGGTAAGGAGAGTTCAAAAAGGTTTTCAATAAACAAAAAGGGTTTTAATGAAAACATATCATCCTTATAACGACTGAGACAATCAGACACATAACTACTTGTTACATTTAACAAATAAGCTTTAAAGCCCACTCTTAGTAATGAAACATCCCCCCAAAAGAGGAGCAGAAAAGGCCTCAGTCACCAAGGCGACCATCAGATAAGATGGTTTTATTGCTGTGAAAAATGTGGTAAAATGTAAGCCAACCTGAATTCCAGGCACTCTTTGTCAACGGAGAATGCGTGTAGGTCGCCTACCCTCCTGATAGAGGCCAATCCAACCAGAAGTGCTGTCTTCATTGACTTTCTTTAGCTCCACCGATTGCAAAGGCACAATGGGAGCTCTCTGCAGGGCAGTAAGAACCACTGAGAGGTAATCGAACCTTCCTCAGAGGAATTGGCCAGCGAGGTGCTGTTATGAGAAGTACAAGTTCTGAGATCCAGGTCTGGGTGTGCCAGTGTGGCACGACCAGAATTAACTGCTCCTCATTCTTCTTGACCTTGTGCAAGGTCTGCGCAAAGAGACTCACTGGGGAAAGAAGTATTTGCGGCCCCATGGCCAGCTGTGCGTCTGTGCATCCATGATGAGCGTTCCCTCTTCAGGGAATAACACAGGGCGCAATGGGTCGAGTCGTGAGACGCAAACAGATCTATCTGTGCATCCCCGAACTAGTCCCAAACCAGTTTAACTGAGTGGGGCTGGAGTCACCATTCTCCAGGTAGGGGCTGAAATCATGGAAGCTTGTAGGCTGCACAGTTCAGGGCTCCAGGAATAATGGCTTGAAGTGACCTCAGATGCTTCTGATTCCATAAGTGGTGGCAGGCCACCTTGATGGTAAATGTACGCTACTGACACGGTAATTTCAGAGTGGGCTAGTTCGCATTGACCTTGAGAAACGCAAGAGCAGTGCAGAACAAGGCATACTGCCAGCAACTCGAGGAAATAGAGATGCTAATGTTGCTAGGTCTTGTCCAGGAGCTGGCAGCAGCATGTCCATTGTGCATGGTGCCCCAGCCCGTGGTGGAGACATGTGTTGAGAACAACATTACCGGAAGCTCGTTCCAGGGGAACGAGCCTGTAGAAACTGAGGTTCAACCATGGGTGAAGGTCTGACGGCAGGTCAGAGTAAAGAGCAAAGTAACTGGTACTCGGAGCATGCCATGTTGCCATGCATACCTCGGGACTCAGTCGCGAAGCCAAAGCTCAAGTGGTATCATATGAGCAATCTGAGAGGCGATGTTGCGGCTACGGATGCCACATGTGCCAGGAGCCTCTGAAAAATCTTCAGTGGATCCACACTCTTGCGCTTGATTGTCTCAGGCAAGTCAGCAGTGACTGAGTGGAGAAGGCGACCAAGTCAGGAAAAGCATGGCCATGATCTCAGGATCTGACTCGACAAATGCCATATGCACAGCCTAAAGTGGCAGCACTGTCGAATCTTCACTTCATGAAGATTGTAGCCCACCCTGTGATGCTAAGATGAACAAAAGACCTGATTCTGGAGCGTCAAGGGAAACCCGTGGAGCATCCGGAAATATGTGAATATGAATGTGTCAACTTGCTGCAGATCAACGTCACACCAACATCAGAGAGAGTGGCTCATCTCGTAGAGTGAAGTAAAAAAAAAGATACTCTTGGCTTCGAAGCGAAAAACATATCTGCATATTGCCGCCGTCATCCTTTTATATCCATGAGGTAGGGCGGAGATACACTATGCAAATTCCGCATACCCATGGCATTTCTTTGCCATTGGCTCATTTTGTATATACTGTAAGTTGATAGGCTTCTAAGCGAAACCCCATTCGTAGTCATCCAACGTAACTCAGAGTGACGAAGAAAGGGAACAGAATGTGATTGAAAATAACAAACGAAAGGTGCATAAAAAACAGAAACTAAGAACGAACCAAACTTATGAGTGGAAGGCAGATTGGCCTATATAAATAAAAGTCCTTGTTCTAACAGCACTGAAAGTGTCATTTTCCAAGCCACAAATAAAGTCACAATTGAACGAGTTTGCCCTATTAATAATCTCTCCGACAAATAGTGCAAAATGTTATAATAATACAAGCAAACAATTTTGGAAGTCATATTAACAAATCATCTGTCAAAACAGCATCGACTGAACTCTGTGAGTATTTTAACACATTTTCATTCCCACACATTCATCTTGTGAATGGCCAAAACGCTTAGCTTGCAAAACAAGACGCAGCTCTGAAAATGATTGTTTTGTATTCTGTGCTGGTAATGGTGTCTTGTTTTGTTGAATTAGCGATCAGTCTCCAAAGTCATTGATGAATCAAGGCCATTGGGAGGCCAAATTTCTCAAATATACCAGTTCTATTTATCTTGGTAGTGAGTCAATGAAAACAGCCTAAGGAAATCATACGGTCTGCATTTGAAATTAAATTTATGTGTAAACATTTAGTTCTTTGTGTTTCACTCTTTGTTAACAATGCTACGATATTGGTATTAAAATAATTGAGCACTTACAATTGAATACATACAATATAATCTTTCCTTTATAATCACCAATGATATTGGTGTAATGATATTGGTCTTAGAATTCAATGCAATTATATTGGTATTGGAATAATTGAACACTTACAATTGTATATACATTTTAAGGTTTCCTTTATATAATCTGGGAAGACCTTAAAGAGTAGTATTATACAGGTTTCACCGCCTAATACCATCGATTTACCTTGGTCTGCAACATTACTTTTAGCTATTCCAACTGAGAAACCTCATATATAGTCCATCATACACCACAGGTGTTGACACAAACATCCTCAAGCCCATTTTGTGCAGAGGGCTACATGCTTGGTAATACAAAAGCTCCAAGCTGTGCTGAAAGTTATCAATTTGGGTAATCTACCATTTCTCTCACTCCCTCCGTCAGCGGACAATTACAATATTTATGAGTACAGGCTGAGATATAGAACGACGATTTATTCTACTACTTTATCTTCGTCCTCTCTTTAGGAGGTTTATTTTAATGAAAGTACGGCTGAAAATCAGTCAAGCATTTGTCAGTGTAATTGTACAACACAATGACATGAATAAATATGAGCTGACAACGCTGGTTTAAATACGTCTGCAGAACAGGGGATTAGCCAAAGTCCTCTTTTCTTTATTTTCGTGTTCGTTTCCTCTCTTTCACCCATAAACCATCATTTAATTGACAGGAAATAAAACATTCATTGGTTTGACCTTTGCGAAGAATTATAGAAACAGTGCGAGCAGGCTAGTTAATAGGATGCTGAGAATAGCTTTAGTGTGTTATTGTAACGCTCTTCCCCATGAATGACCTAATTGAGTGTGACTCAGATGGTTATCAGATATGATTGTGTTAAACCCGATTTAAATTGTAAACGCATGTACAAAAGTTTGAACTTGTCTAAGACAGGAATGACAATCACTTAATATCTGCTGGGTCATTTTTTTTATTTTTTTTGTATGCAGTACATTATATTACTTATATATAACTTATATTATAATATTACTTATATTATTATGTTGCTTAAGTAACATTTATTATTATTATCAATGCAGAAAACATTTGTGCTGCTTAATGATGGGTTTTTTCAGGATTCAAAATGATAAGAAACGTTCAAATGAAAAGCATTTACTTGAGATATAAATCTTTTGTAACATAATAAATTCCTTTAAGGACAATTTTGTTTTTGTTTTTTAATATGTTGGATAAAAGAACATTTTAAAGGAAGGAAATCAGATTTGTATTTGATCAAAATATCACAATTAAGCGAACATGGGGATAACTTTTAAATAATGCCACTGTACTAACTTACAATTATTAGATGGCCAATGATTTAAAAAATATTCAAGATGTTTTCATCTTTTTTTTCCTCTCTAATCGGAAAATTAAAATAAATCGGAAAATTAATTTATTTGGTAATTAGTTCTTCCATTATAATCATATTAATTTTTATACCGTCAGTGTTTAGTAATATCTTTTTAAAAATGACATCATTCTCCTGGAAGTGACCATATTTGGTGGGACAACGGTAGCACAGACATCTGTAAGTTTTAGCAATGTAGCTGATAAATTCTGTGAGATGACTGTTTAAGAACATGACTAATTAATTTTAAGCCAATTTACATTGAAGTCACATTCAGCACTTGTAACATTTGTAGCAAGATGTCATGTGGAGCAGCTCACCAGTAAAACAGAAGTCCATGGTAGACCACAACACTGAGTTCACTCCCTTTAATCGGGAAATAAAATGATGCCAGTTGATCTAAAGGAGCCAAGAGGGCAAGTGATCAATGGATGTCTGAAACATCAAAGTGTTAGCCGAAGTGTGTGTTCTCTCTGCACATTGTCAAAACAAATTGACTGTTGGATGAAACCGGCTTGTGTAGTGCTGATTAGCCTGACATTCACAGGCAATATTCTGCATGGCTTTCAGTCAACATTTACCATGGTGCTTGTTTACTTTTGTTTAACCCCTCATCCTCCTCGACTGCCTGTCATCATGCTAGACTTGGATTAGCTGTCAGAAAGTTCAACTTTAGAGCACAACTACTGTATAGTAAAAAAACAGAGCTGTTCTGCTTAGCTGTACATGTCATATCAGAAAAAAACAAAGAAGAGCCTCTCTGGATGCTAATTACTCGACCTTTTAACTTTTTGTGTTGGTCTGGACATATCATAAACATCATCAGCTTGACTCATGAATATTAATGGGGTGATGTGACATTCGGCCAGTGAGAAGGCAGGAAAGTGGACACTGTTTTAATTACAACTTCGAAAACTATTTTTTTTTTCAAAGATTGGAGGTTGTTTTACAAGAAAATATAATTTTATAATAATGTTATAATTTATAATATTTTAATATATAATTTTAATTCTAATATTCAGACTTTTCATTTTTCACATTTAATTCAATGTGTCACTTAGCATGTCTTTGTTATTATTTGTAAAATTTACTAGCAATTTTTAAGTGAAAATTGTTTCTATCCTTTATATATGATGAAATAAAAAAATAATCTTAACATGTTTATAAGGCCACCTAGTGTATGTGATTATTGCAAATGAGTGCTTTCAGTTGTTCCTACATTTTTTTTCATAGATTTAGAATACATTTTAGAACAAAAGTTATTGATGAATCGGGATTTGTTCATAAAAAGTTTGTACACAGATTTCATGCACAAATTTGGGCATAATCATGTTTAGGGAATGAGACTCGATGTTTAACATGGATGGCTACATGTCTTTCAGAATTATATATTTAATAGTGAAAATTCTGCTCCATGTGCTAGAGCCCAAGAGGATGCTACACTCCGGGTGGAGTGGGCAGTCATGCCAAAGGGGCACATTCGACCTTGTTGCTGGTATGCCAAAGCAATGGTGTCCACTTTCCAGTGAGACAGCCTTTGCTAGGAGAGAGCCTTTCCCTTCAGCTTCCCACCATCTTTCTGAGTTACTGAAACACTGTGTTCTATCTACATAGGCGTGGAGAGCACATACTGGACAGAGCAGTTCCAAGGCTGGATCTGCCTCCTCCAGGGGCAGCACTTGCAGGTTCACCGCCTGGTCCCGGAAGGGAGTGGTAGGATCCTTGAGCACATATCCAAGTCGGGGTCTCAGGATCACATGAGAATAGGTTCTTGATGGAGGCTAATTCAATCTCCTTGCTCCTCTTAGGAACCTGACTATCAGGTCGCGCTTCCCCACAGACTTACCTTCGACTAGATCATGGTGTGCGGAAATAGCGGCAACATAGATTTTGAGGGTGGCCTTTGCTCCAACCCATCTTGAAGAAAGGAAAGCACGACTCTGATCGAACATCTCTGCTGAGCCTCTGAAAACGTTTCAGTGGAACCACACTCTTGCCCTTGAACTGTCTCAGGCAAGCCAGTGACTGTGCGTTCTCGCTTGTAAGCTACACTGACATGGCGACAGAGTCGATGTCCATACCGAGAAAAGAGATCCTCTGCACGAGGCAAGTTTGCTCTTTTCACAGTTGACCCAAAGTCCCAGATGAGCTAAGTGCCGGAGCACTAGTTACCTTGTCTCAACAAACCTGGTCTTGAGGGCAAGCTAGGTTCAGCCAGTCGTCGAGATAGTTCAGGATGTGAACCCCGTATCCCTGTAGGGGAACAAGGGCTGCCGCGACGACCTTCATGAAGACGCGAGGAGACAGGGCTTGCCCGAATGGGAGAACAGAGTACTGATTTGCCTGCCCCTCGAAAGCAAACCGTAAGAATATTCTGTGTCGAGGGAGAATGGAGACATGGAAGTAGGTGTCCTTCAGGTCGATCACTGCAAACCAATCCTGTGGCCGCACACATTCGAAAATGCATTTGGCGGTGAGCATCTTGAACCACAGCCTGTGAAGAGAGCGGTTCAGAACGTGCACCATGTTGTCAGAGAACTCAGAGACAGTAAAGTCAGTTCTTTCTGAGAATTAGGATTCTACCCTGGCCCTCCACCAGGGAAAGAAGTCGCCCTGCTATTAGCTCTTGGAGTCCCATATCTGAGCGGCCCATCTCAAGAGTTCTCCTTAACCCGGCGTATAGCGGGGGACGGGGCTGGAGAGGGCTGTGGCATTCCCCTGCAGCGTTCAGAGCCAGCCTGGATGAATGGGCGGGTTGGGAGCTGCAGGAGGGTTCCTTTTGGCGGTGGGCAGACTGAGGGATCTGACCGACCGGAGCGGGGCAGAATAAGCCTCAGTCTGCTGTTGAGAATTAACTCTCTCTCTCTCTCTCTCTCTCTCTCTCTCTCGCGCTCGCTATATATATATATATATAGCATTAGAATTTGCAGGGTGTACTTCTCACACACGATTTGGCACAGGTTTTACTGAGAGTGCTGGGACACACTCACACTCTATGACTATTTTGGCATATCTTTGGACTGTGAGGGAAACCCGGAGCACCCAGAGGAAACCCTCGCTGACACGGGGAGAACATGCAAACTCCACACAGAGAGGCCTCTTGGCTCAGCTTGGGATCGAGACGACAGTGCTACCCACTGAACCACTATGTCGCCCCTAACCCTTTAAGAACAACTGATCTGTTGTAACAGGTGATTTTACTGTGTAGGGAGAAACACAGAGCATCTGTTTTTGTTAGATCATGTACTAAAAAAAAATGTGTGAGTCAGGATTCTTTAGGCAGTCTGTCAAATGGTATTTGTATCTTATGGGACCAGGCTGACCAAATGTGTCAACAGTGGGTTCATAAGTGTTGAGCTTTAGAAAGCACTGAGCAACTGGTCAGACAAAGCTCTAAGACTAAGAGTAATATATTGTTTACTCACTGGAACCATCATTCTCCATCATTCAATTTTTATTTGCTTTGTTTTGTGATATTCTATAGAGGAGCTGACTAGTGTGACAGGAGGTGGAAATGGATATCGGTATGATCGGTGTCTTTACGTCAGGCTTTCTGATTGATTTTCTGTGTGGATGTCAAAACTCCATTTTTATCTCCCTGGCCCGACTTGCAATAGTCAGCTTTAATACAGGGCAGACTGTCCATACTGATACAGTCTATGATAGTACATTTGCATAAGAAAATAACTTGGCTCCAAGGAGATTACAAATGAATTGGAAAGCAATACTTTTGGCTCAGTATGTGTATCTGAAGACTGTTGTTAGTGAAAAGAAAAAAACTATAACAGAAGCCAAAGACTGCTTGCAGAGAGTCTTCCCTGCTTTGTATATCACTGATATTATACAAACTAGTCCCTTTGCTTGTTTAATAAGAGTTTACTCAACACAAAATACTGTCTTTTTGCTGTTTTCCATGCAGTTTCGATGAAGAAGGGACTGATTTCGTGTCGGTAAAATGTGTGAATTACAGTTGTTCAGACCAGGGGTGCGTTTCCCGAAAGCATCGTTAGCCAACTATGGTCGCAAGTTCCGTTGTTATCTGCATAGTTTAATGAGTCTGTGTTTCCCGAAACAATCATTCCAATGAATATTCGCAAAGTTGGATGGTTTGAACGACACCTCTCGACCTGTGGTTAGAGGCATCGTTTTGAAGTAACGTGTGAAGAGTGTGCATGTGCGAATGTGCTCTACTATGTAAGAACGAGTAAAATATTGAGTCTGGTAATAAAGCAAAACAACTGAGAACATTTAGAAATCCTCCTCAGATGACATGTCTGTAATTTATATAAAACAAATCTAGCATTTATTGCGAGGAAGCAGCGAACTACGTTGTTGTACGGGAAACGCACCCCAGTTTTTGTAACTTGGATCAACAAATACAGTTCAACAAAAACATATTTTATTTTTTGGACCAGCATGAAAATGTTCACTTTCATTGTTATTTAATTTATGAAATTATATTTTTAAAGTTATATTTAAATGAAAAATGATTACATAATGAGCATAAATTATTAATTTAATGCATGTATATTTATATGTATATATATTAAATTAATAATTAAAAACATATATTAATTCTAAAATTGTTTCATCATATTTAATATTCATGTTAATTAATCATATTTTCATATTTATATGGACTAGTGTTGAATTATAAACAACTCTCTCATTCTAGCCCCAAAACAGAAATATTTTCCCATTATTAACTGAATAAAATATATTGTGTGTAAAAGTAAGTGTAGATAAAGTTCTGTCCTTATCTTTACTTAAAACAAACACACACACACATGCACATGAACTTTTATTGATTTTTAAAAGCTTACGGAACATAAAACACATGGAACGCTGCATCTAATGTCATTTCATTACAGCACAGATTGAAGAACATGACTGAATTTACTGCTTGCAACTGTACAAGGTGAGACAGTTAAACGTTCCTATTACATCAGATCGATCTGCAATAAAACAATGAAGCATGAAACATTTCTAACTAAAATATCTTATTCATGATGCTAAAACCTGTCGGATTCAAAGTTATCGCTGAAAGGTACGATAAATCTCACTAATACAGCCGTTTCATTGAGAAACATTTCAGATGTTTGTGTTGAATGCAAGTGTTTTGGCTGTGATCCGTCAGTAGAAAAGAAAGGTGACCTGAAGCAGTTTGTTATTTCTCTCCTGAGACAGAAACACCCTAAAGTGCATTAACAGTCTGCGACGGCCACTGAGGCAGGACAGGCTGTGGGGTTGCTGCGTTCACCATCAGCTGCATTAAAATGCAAGAGCAGCAGTGCATCACTGGACCTCAGAGATAGATAAATCAACTAAATAAGCAAGCGCAACGTATGCACTCTGCTACAAAAAAATGCCTGCAGTGCATGAACAAATCTCATGCTCTGAGGACCAACAGCTCTCGTTCTCTCTCTATCTGCTCTCTTATCTTTTACTTTTCCTCACTCTTTCTTCTTTCCTTATAGCACATTCATAAACACATATCAGTAAAGGAGTAAAGATAGTAAGGAGACAATATATTAAGCATTATACTAGCTTTTTTGACCACCGATCAATCTTGTATGCATCTCTATGCAATTTAAGTTCACAGATAGTTACAAATAAATCCCTCCCCAATCCCCCCAAGTATTAGACAATGAATTAAACATGGACATTTGAAG
>JAOTRC010000002.1:12936374-12947555 GCA_027497675.1 Cyprinella lutrensis | reverse complement strand
TGTATTACTAATCCGTCAACACAACCTTTTTGTGGCGTAAAGTATTCAATATTTGCTTATTGTTTGAAAAAAAATGCACACAGGGCTTGATAAAGTTAAGGGCTTAATAAATAAAATTTAAATAAATAAATTTAAATTTATCCACAGCAGAATAAATTTAACAGCCCTATGAAGTTTTCTGTGCATAAAAAAACCTTGAAAAATATTGAGTTGTATTAGTTATGGTGATCTATTGAAAAGTATGGTAGGATATTCTTAAACAGTGTATATATATATATTTGTGTTTGACGGAAGAAAGAAAGTCATTCGGGATTGGAGCAACCCGATAATGATTGAATTTTCACTTGAACTATTCCTTCAAAGTTGGCATGAAACTGAAGTTGCTATAGTCTCTTATTCCCTATTGTGATGTACAGTATATCCGAGTGAGTCGACTTCTCAAACAAGTGCACTGATAAATAATTTGCAATGAATACTGGAAAATTAGAGTTGTCAATTTTGATTTCATGGGGACTTTGAGGAATTTGACCAAATTAATTTTAGCATCTGCACTCATGAACACACACACACCCCTTAAAGTGCAGGGGTGTTTTCTATGCCCGACGCACATGGAGTCTCAGAGAGCAGGGTTAGAGGAATGGGATGATCCTTCATAAGCTAGAGCTCTACTGTATTCCACTATGTCTTTGATGTGAGAAACTCATGAAGGTCTGCTGCCGTTTGCCTCATGTCCTGGGGAAGAGTTCAGGAAGCTTTATTGAGTGGGCCGTCGGGAAAACAACATTTTTCAGAGGCCTAGCCAGGCTCAGAAAAAAAAAGTGCCCCTGCTGAGAAGATTTTCTTTAGGAAAACAAATGTTCTGGGCTGAAATATTTTTTTTGACATTGGTTGTATATGAGTCAGAGATGCATTTTGCCATAGTTTTGCAAAGTAATCTCATTCGTCTTCATAGCTATTTTTATGTAAAATCTTCTTCTAGCACGTTCACTGCATGCAGTTCAAAAGATCAGATTTTGGTAACACATTATTTCGATAGTTCAAATTAGACATTCTACTAACTATACGTAACTTTGCAACTACATGTCAATGAACCTCTATTAGTGTTAGTAGACATGTAGTTGCACAGCTTTATAGTTAATAAATGGACTATCGAAATAAAGTGTAACCGTTTTAATGTTTTTGAAAGAAGTCTCATGTACCAAGGCTGCATTTATCTGATCAAAAATCCAATAAAAACAGTAATATTGGTAAATGTTATTATAATTAAAAAATAACATTGTTGTAAAATAATAAAAATAATGTTTTCTATTTGAAAAGAAAAAAGTAATTTATTCCTAGCTGAATTTTCAGAATCATTACTCCAGTTTTCAGGGTCACGTGATCCTTCAGAAATGTACATGTGAAGGCTTTACATTTAAATGCTCTCGGTATGTTGATATTATATGCTTTAGTGTCTTTTCAAATGTTGACAATGATGTCTACAGGAATACATCTGAGATCACCAAGGGATTTGCTGTGGTTTGGGTGCTAAAATTAAAATGGAAAATAGTAAACTGCAGATTTATTTATTCTTTTAACAGTGCAGCATAACTGACACCTAAAAATAAGATGGATAGATGAAGAGCATGTCGCCTCCCGCTATGTTCAAGGCTTTGGACTCCCATGGGCTTCAATATTCTCAGATGCTGAATATCAGCTGTATTTATATTGACTGCATGTGGCCTCATATGACGTGAGAGTGACATAAGCTGCTTATGAACTGTGAGACGGGAAGCCGGCGAGGCAAAAACATGAAGCTAATATTCCTCTCCATCGTTACATTACATTTATTCATTTAGCAGATGCTTTTATCCAAACGTACAAATCCGACTTAAAAATGAGAACAATATAAGCAGTTAAACTAACAGTAAGACAACAAACGTAAGTGTTATGACCCCTCTCGGTTTAATAGAAAAAAAAAAATTAATAATAGAAGAGAAAAGAGAAAGTGTTAGGATTACTGGATCAAGTGCTACATCTCAGCAGTTTCTTGAAAGTGGCTACTCTAAAAAAATGGTGCTAAATAGCACTAAAAGTGGTTCATTGCCTTGTTATCATAGGGGAACCACTTACTTTTTTTTGTCATATGGTGCTATGTAGAACCATAAGAGGTGCCATAGAGCATGTTAACTACCCCAGAGAGCCACTGAAGAACCGCTGAAGAAACTGGGCTTAGTGGTGCTATATAGCACCATAACCACCGCAAATAACCCTTGAATAATCTTTTTTTGTTTGTTTGTTTTAGAGTGTAGCTCTGGTTGAGTTTGGCAGATCCTTCCACCAACAAGGAACAGTCATGGTAAAGGTCCGAGAAAGAGATGTTGTGCCTCTTTAAGATGGTACCACAAGATGACGTTTTCTAGCAGGCATTCTAAGTTTCTAGATGTCACACAAGTCTGAAGTAGTGAATTTAGGGAAGAGGGAGCAGTGCCAGTGGTTGTTCTGTAGGCAAAAGTCAGTGACTTGAATTTAATACGAGCAGCAACTGGCAACCAATGCTGTTTTGTAAGGAGAGGAGTGACGTGTGCTCTCTTTGGCTCATGAAAGACCATTCTGGATCAGTTGGTTTGACAGAGCAAGCTGGAAGACCAGCCAGGAGAGCATTTCAATAGTCCAGTCTGGATAGAACAAGCACTTGGACAGGGAGTTGTGTAGCATGCTCTGTTAGAAAAGGCCTGATCTTCATAATGTTGTGCAAGGCAAACCTGCAGGACTGGGCAGTTCTAGCAGTGTGGTCTGTGAAGTTCAATTGACCATCAACTACAACCTCAAGCCCAGCAAACACAGAACGTTCCCCTAACGTTCCCGAATGGTCCCATGAGGTTTTTTTTTTGGGAACCAGACAATAACATTTTAGGAACGTTCCATGTAGGTTATTTTTAGGAATGTTCCGGGAACGCTCCCTTAACCTTAAGGGAAAGTTCTAGGAACGTTCTGGGAACCGAAAACTGACGTTCCCAGAACCTAAATTTGTTTGCTGGTAGGTTCCTAGTTGTCCTTGATGGAGTTATGGAGCCTGTCTGAATGGAGAAGTTGTGATGAAGTGTTGGGTTGGCCAGGATCACAAGTAGCTCTGTCTTCGCAAGGTTTAGTTGAAGGTGGTGGTCCTTCCTCCAGCCAGAAATGTCTGTCAGACAGGCTGAGATACGAGCAGCTACCTTCACACACACACACATGTAAACTCTCTCTCACACACACACTCAAAATAATTTAGAGCCACACACCTCAAGGGAAGTGGTGATATTAATGATTCATAAAAGGCTGACATTTTAATCAAACGTTAAGGGGCAACATTGTTTATTTTTTTGTTACCTACTGTATGTGAAACATTAGAAAACTTGGATTTAGATTAATCATTGTATGACCTTGAGAACCTGTTTGAGGAGATTTCTGCTACTGTAATATTCTTGCTTTTTTGCCTGCATCAAGGTCACTAATCTTTATTTTCAAATCCAAGCTTATTTCGTCATGATTGCTTTCTGTAGATCAGCTTCTGTTGAGAGTGTTTACTACGTCAGTTTGATATTGCAGATGCCTTATACACTAGTTGATGAGAGATTAACCTAACCTAAGGCATCAAAGCCAAAAAACAAAGAATTTTGGGGAAGGAAAAATCCCCAAGACTCAATCGGTGACACCTTTATTCCATCTGCCATGGCTTACAATTAATAATCATGATGGGAAACGCTCCTTCCCATCCATCGTTTCCTCTAATTCCGCTGCTTTCTTCTCCTGAGACTTTCTCAGAGTGGGACGCAGTGGTGGATGATGGGAAAACAGCTCAGCGGGCCAGTCACTATTTAGCGCCGCCTCCCCGCGTTACTTTCCCACAGCGTTGTCAACCACCCCGGCTCCCTCATTCCTCTAACAAGCTGCTAAACTCTGTCCCACATCCCTGTGGAGAGCACACCTGAACATGGCCGCCGCGCCGCTCCCTGTGAGGATGTTTTATTAGATTCACAGCAGAAGAAAACCTGATTTAGCTCAACTGGTGGGGGGAAGCAACAGCGTTCCCTCAGAGGCATGAAGTGCTTTTAATTATGGTGAATTCAGATTACATCTCCCATTCACCTTGCTTGGGATATTATAAGTGTATAATTAATTTCTTTCATGTTGTATTTCTATTATTCACATGTGAATTTGATTGGAGGGGTTTTTCATGATGTCTTTGTTGGTTTAAAGTTTAAAAAGGAAGTGGCTGTTGGGAGATTCTATAGCCACTGTTACTTTAAAACTGATTTTGTTCCTAAATGTAATTGACATGTTCATTAATAACTGAGATCCTGGGGGAAAAAAGAGAGAGAGATGAGATGTTTACTAATAAAAATAATAATGTAGAAAATTATTAAAATCATTTAAAGTGACAGATTTAATTATTATTATTATTATTATTATTATTATTATTATCCATGATGAGGATTATGATACTTGTAAGAATAACAATAAAACAGTTACTTTAAAATTGAGTTTACATATATTAATGTAACTAATGTATTAATTGCTGTTTATTAATGTTTGTTATTATTATAATTAAGTATGGTAATAATAATGATTGTCCCTTTAAACTGCATTTTCATATATCAATGTAAATAATGTATTCATTAATAACTAAGATGTAAAAATCACACAGATTAATATTATTACTACTACTACAAAAATAATGACAAGAGTTTATATCAATAATATGGTAGTATCAATAATAATACTTTAATAATTCATCTGCTCCTGCCAATGAGATTAAAATTAAATATATTAGTATAGTATGTCAACCGTTGCTTTTTGGCTATTTCAATTTCTTTTTTTAAGGAACTTTGGAATTATTCAAGTGTTTTTAGAAACATTTTGAGGCATAATACTTAAAATTTAAATTAAACATGACTCAACACAAATAAATCTCATAAGAAAGAGCAACATTGAGCAATAAAAAATTGTCTCTGGGTTGCCAAGTATGCTGTATTTTAGTAGGCCTACTCTTGAAAGCGTATCTTATTTTTGGTTTCGTTTAATGTCAGAATTAAAATAGCTGCATATATTTTAACTGCACCATTTGTTTTTTGGGGTGGATTGTGTACCACTTTCAGCTGTGTTTACAGTGCCATATAAACTCCATGCAATACTTGATTTTCTCTACTGTCCCTGTCGGTTGAATTGATCACTTTTACGACCCTTTACTTAAAGCAAATGGTGCGATCCTCTCCCTCTCGTATCCTGTACGTTGGTTCGTCCCTTTGGGTCAGTCATTAATAATGTGCAAGATGAGTCACCTGCAGCTGAGAGAGAACTGGCCCATAAATGCCTGGGCAACAAGACTGTCAAAAACCAACCAATCCTTTCTAATATATGACCATGGCTAGGCTCAAACAACACATTTCCCCATATCATTAATTAAGGCAATTAAGGTAAAGGAAATATTTATATAAATGCCTCCACTGTGGCTGCTGCTGAAAGACCATTAATCAGTCTCAGCCTTTGTGCAGTTCAGCACCGTGGACAGGGTCTAAAAGCCAAGCTCAAATTAGACTGAGTTTGAAGGACATAGATTGTACTTTTCTCTTGAACAGTCTAATTATACTGTTTGCCCAACCGTTTGAATGACGGGTTGTCAGTCATTCTAAATAAGTGTTGTAAAATACATTCGTAATATGATAAAAATCCAGTTTCAGCTTTTGTTTAACGCCCTCTGAAATGATATTCGCTCTATGGTAATATCCTGTTGAATTCCTTTTGAAATAAAATGCTCAAAGTATCTGGAATCCGAATGTACCTCTATTTTTACCCCATCCAGCAATAAAATAGGTTTTTTGATATGAACCTGTTCAGATTCCCCAGGCTAACACCAAACTGGCTATTAATCAGTTACACTCACGGCTGTGAGGCTTTTTCCCAGGCGTTTCGTTTTATTAAAGCTTGTGATGAAAGAAGCACTTTCGCCTGAGTTCTTTGATGAAATGCCGAGGGGTCACAGGGCAGGAGAATTCAACATTATCTCTTTACATTCTTCCATTAACTTTCATTCCAGTTGGATATTTATTAACGCAAGAGCGATAAGGACTTCATAGTGAGAATTTTTCATCAAGACTTAAGGCAAACGGGCTGCAGGGTATTCTGTCTGAAGTCACAGAAGTTTCTTGACCTTTTCTCGACCTTCATGAGCGATTTTCCATTGATATTTCCTTTCTAGAGGCTTGTTTTGTTTTAACGCTTCATGCATGTTTCTGTGCAATGCTTTTGACTGGGGACTATTAATACAGAGAGGTGATTGTTTGCGCTTCTGTATCTCTGCTGCCCCTCACAGGACAGAACCTGCAACTGCATGCTTTTGTTGTTACCGCTCTACCATCTACTCTCTTTCTCTCTCACTTATGTATGTGTGTGGGGGGGAGGGTGATCAGAATATAACTCATCATGCCTTTTTATGGTCAGTAAATCATGTCTGTCTGCTCAGAGCAAGTGGGTTATCAGACTACTCTAGTGAGAAATCATTCCTATTACTCACACACACAGACACACACATACACATGCACATATTAACACATATGCTGGCATGCACAAATCCACTTTTTGACCTGGAAGGGTAAACAGCCTTTCACAGAGAAATCTTAAAGCTTGTCTTAAACTTTCTATATTGCTTGATGTCAGATTGTTCATAATTCTTGTGTACTATATTATTTTTTATCAGTGTTTTAATCATTCACTCTGTCTGAATATGCCTACTTCCAAACCATATAGTTGGAAAAAATTAACAGTAGGCGATTGACAATTTAGTCTCAAAAAAAAAGAGGCCACTGGAGAGGATTTGTGTGAATGAAGGTGTATAACGCAATTGACTTAGTATGTCACATGGCGGATATACGTCCGTATTTTAATTATACTACACATTCATACTATATAGAACAGACTTTTTTAATGGTCAAAAAGTACGTTTCAAACCAGTAGTACCTTTTATACACTATGAGATTTTGGATGTTGATTATGACTAGAATTTTATGACAAAATATTACTCCAGTAAGAGTATATATTTTTTGAGCTGCAAGTGTACTAAGGCATCTAAAAAGTATCAAGTTCTTATTTTGAACTGGAGAAACTTTGTTGCTGTCTACTATTGGTTTTTATGCTGTTGTGGGTGGTTACCAGGGTGTTGCCATGTAGTGTGTTGGGTGTTTTGCTAATCTTTATAATATTCTTATCTTTAGATATCCTTTTGCTCATCCTTTAAAGTGTTGTATCGTATGATGCAGGACGAGCTATGAACTGAATTCTAATATTTTGTGTTAGAACTTTGGTCATGAAACTAACCCCAAGTAAAAGTGATGATTGGCATAGCACACACTGTATATCTGTAGTAGACACTGTAAGTGTGCAAAAAATATGTACTGTATTTAAAACAGACAAATCTGAGTATTTATAAGTTTGGGTAAGGCAGTCGCGTGGAGTAAACAGAAACATATAGCTACAAAGCAAGCAGATTATGGATTCCTTCAGAATGTTTTTTTTTTTTTTTTTGTCCTCATAAAAGTCATAGAAACCCCACTGGCCTTGATAAAAAGTTTTTGAAGAATTGAAGGAGCTCTGACTTCTGAAAAAGAAATGAGAGGAGCACATTTTGATGGATAACTCCAATATGTACTAAACATCCAGGGATCAAATGTGCAGATGAAAACACCAGCAAAAAGAGAGATAAATGTATTTGGCATAGCCTAGAGGGGAGAGTAAAAACAGAGGGTCAAATTCATTCATTTGTGTGTTTTTGTAGCTTAAGAGAGAGAGAAAAAACAAGTGAGCGAGAGAAGAGGCAACGGATTAGACACACACACACACACACCATGTGTGAGTATAAATCAAGTGTGTGTCAGGATGCTCTCTATGATTCTGATGCAGCAGCAAAAATGCGGCTCCCGCTGCTCATCTCTGACGGGAAGTTTGCTCCGAGTGATCTGAAATGTTGAGAGGAATTAACATTGAAATGATTCTGCTGACAGTTTCACACTATCTACTGCACATTCCCTCACAAACAGGCTGTGTGAATCCTAATGGCATGCCAAGCAAACCTCTCAAATACCCTCTGGATATGCTCTGAAGTCACACGAATGCATAAGCAGGAGGAGCTCGCGTGAACCCGCATTAGATGACCACATACAGTATGTGTGTTTGTAACCTCACCAAATCGCAGGCAGAGATAATACAAATAGGCACTAACACAAGAGCGGGAAATGTTCAACATCGAATTTCACGTAAAGAAGTGGAAAATTAAAGTCTTTTTCTTTTTTAAGATGTAAATCTTACTTATTTATTTAGTTATTTTCATTTTGAGGGCACTCCATGCTGTCAGGGGAATTGGAGGACTTCACATCTCTTTCCCCTGCTTACGAAGAGCTGCTGGAAGATGATGAAGTCACATTTCATTAAAAAGTGTAAAGACTACAAATAATAGCTCATTATTATTCAAGGGTGTGGGACCCACTCACCCTACAGGTCTATTACAGATCAATGGGAGGAACTTCGCTTGCAGATACTGAATCAATATCAGCCATCTTGTTTGGAAGCTAAGCTTACAAGCGCTGTGGAGATAGGAAGTATGATAATGACGGAAGAAACTAAACACGATATGGAAGAAGAGGATTTTGAAATTCTGCTGTTCGAATCCGATGTTCATGGCCATCTTTATGAGCCGCAGTATAGCAGGTCTTCTCTATACTGAAGGCTGATGGAGGAACCAGAGGCAGCTGCCTGTCACGGTCAAGGAGCTCAGACTGGCTCGAGCTGAGGCGGACTGCTGGTGCATGTGCTCTCTCTGTAAACTACGAACCCAGATAGAGTCCGTCTGGCAATGGCAATTTCTCCTGAACGAAATCTCTGATTTAGACGAGCACAGGGAGGTTTGTGTTGTGATGTGAACTATCTTAGTTTTGCCTGACTGAACATCTAGGTATCATGCAGTAATTCACCATATAGAAATAAATACAAACTACTAATGAGTTCACTAATGAGTTTGCCAATGTAACGTTATCGTGGTTTGTTTTTGTGGGAAGGAGGAGGTGGGAAGCGGCGAACATTTAAACATTTTAATAGTAAAATGAACAAATACAAAACGAAAGTATAAGCCAGCAGCCCCTTATTGACGATTGCTGTAACGTTACACACAACAGAAATAAAACGCATCATAAAATCAGGCCTATTTCTCTCTCGATCTGCCATTGTCGCTCCTCATTTTATGCTTTCGCTCCTCCGTGAGAGATGCGAGACTGGTGTGTCTCATCTGTGTCTTTCATTATCATCCCCCATCCTCTTACATCCCTCGACCTCGATCGTCCTGCTTGCCACAGCCAACTAACTAGAAATTATGTGTGAAATGAATTTCAAACTCTGGTGGCAGCTAACGTTAGACTTGTAGATGGCTAACAAGGTGTTAGCCATTGTTACTTCTAGAATGACCACCTCAGCATACACAAGGCATGGTGGCTTAGAAGATTCAGGATCTATCTGATTATCCATCCTCATCAGCCTTCACCTGTTCATCCAAAAGAGCACTCGCTGCCGGACTGTTTTCTTATCTTTTTTTTTTTTAGAAAAGTGTTCATCATCCACCTGCAGCTCACCCTCGCCAGCCACCAAATCGTATTTTTGTCAATGATGGTGACACTCTTGCAATACAACTCAGTGCTTTAAAGCCTTTGATTTTTGGGGGGAATTAATTTCTTACATGCTCATGCGGACCGATCAAATGACTGAATAACAGAGCTTTGTAAAATAAAACATAGCAGCCACAAGAGTTTTACCCCCAGCTTGACATCAGAAACTCAATAAAATCAATTAGTCATGTTTTTGACCTCTCTATCTTTCTCATTTTAATTTCCCCAAATCTATATGTTCCTTTCCCCTCTGAAGGTTTTACAGTTGCTGATCAGTGAAAGTGTTTCGGTGGGTCAGCTTCTGTTGATTTTTGCTGATTCAACATCTGTGGTTCACAGTCGGTTAGCTTTGGGAGTTCAATTTCCCCCATTTTCCTTCCCTTCCTTAATTTAGGGGCCAGTCATTAATTGAGAATGAAGCACCACCTCACACTACGGTGTAATTATGCCTGATTGGAAAATAAACAGATCTAGCATGTTGCTTATTAGCTAACCTGAGAAAATTAAACAACACCAATTAATAGGCCATAAAACAGGTTGGGTTGCACCTTGCACTGCAAGATATTGCATTATTCCCAGCTGTGTAATAATATGGATTGATGTAGAAGGGATTACTGTTTTTGAAACTAATGGATAGTATTATGAGAGCATGTGGCTACAAATTGCATTAAAGAGGTGGTTAACTGCTTTTTTTCTTTGTACGATTGTATTTTTGGTGTGCAATATGACATATTTTTGTGTTCTTGTGGTTTTTTAAGCCTTATTTTTCATAAATTTCACCTTCATTGTAAGCCGCTTTCTATGAAACCACTCCCTCAAAAACAGGCAATGGGCTCAGATTGGTTAGTTGGGCCAGTGTGTTGTAATTGGTTAAACTGTGTAGTGCACGTTGTCCGGAAACTTTACGCCCATTACCTTTACGAGTGAAAATTGCATGTGCTCAGGTCAAATGTAAATAATGGGCTATCAATACTGTCGTATCACTTTGAGCCAGAATCAGACCCAGAAAGCGGCAATGAAGAGAGTCAAGCAGAACCTCCCAAACACGGCTCTTGCAAAACGTTTCTGAATGGTACATTCATTATTATTATCATTATATCCTACTATTATTATTATATAAGAATTTCAATACGCAGTTACTTGTAATGCTACTGCTGCTTGTGAGCATTTGAGATATGGTTTAACATGATTAATATAACTGAATAAATGACAGAGTAATACCATTTTTATCGATATAATGAACAACTGTTTATCTATTCACAAAACTTCCCAGACAGCAAACTGACATTGAATCAAAGTGGAAACGACGTCTCTCCTGACATCGAAACAACGTTGATTTTGCTCATCGAATTAACGTTGAACAAACGTCAGAGTCGGCATTCTTCAAAGCTAAATGAAAATCGAAAATTGGTTTGCTTTCATAATGTTGAAACATAGTTGATTTCAAGTTGATTTTCCGTTAGTTTTGAACGAATGACGCGTCTGACGTTGGTTCAACGTTAATTCGATGAGC
>JAOTRC010000002.1:12902578-12912785 GCA_027497675.1 Cyprinella lutrensis | reverse complement strand
ATTCAGCCCATCAGGCAATTGTTTAAGCATGTATGGGTTAGAAAAACGGCTATTTTTAACATGAAATGTTGCATAATTCACCTTTAAATATTCAATTCTCTCTATCAACTGTATGAACTAACTTCACAACTTTTACTTGTACTAATATAGCAAGACCTTTTCTTTTAGTTGTCCTCTTTCAATGACAGCTATTTTCTTCTTGCTGTGTACATTTGTTTAAATTCTTAATATTTTAATACTTTTATTTAATGATTGAATTGCGCTGCTTCTCTCGCGAGAAATTAATTTCAATGAGTTTTAATGAGTTTCACTCTTTCTCAGCATGTGATTGGCTGTTCGCTACTGATGTCACACCACTTAAACTCAGGATCAAAGCCTGAGTTGACAGAGAAAGTTGATGATCAGCATTATGGTACCAACAAAGCCTGGTTGAATTGGTTTGGTTTTGTCAACTCGAAACTTATCCTGGAACCCTGAGTTTGTTCAACTACCATCATGGTACAGGCCTCAGGGGTTTAGTTACCCTTTAAAAAAATCAGATTTTAATTATTTTGAAGCAAAGCATGAAGCATATTATCCAATAACTCTTAAATGCATGTTGTTATCCAAACTGCCTCAAAGCTCAGTCACAGAGTGTTAAGCATAGGGGCTCTGAGAACCCATTTTGCAAGATCTGTCCATTACAGCAACCTGACCACCTACAGTTGGGCCGTCCTGTGACTCACAACACCAACACCTGACTGCTCAATACTGTAGATCAATGTTTCTAAACAAAGTTCCTGTATAGGAACTAAAATTGCATATTTTCTACTGATCATTAAGGATGAATTGTCTGTGTAAAGCAGCGGGAACTATCAACAGCTTTTTTTTTTTTTTTTTAGTGGGGTCTACGGAGCCCTGAGCATCCACCTGAAATAGCTGGAGGGTCTGTATAAAGTTTTTGATCAATGCTGTGGACAAAAATCTCAGCCACACCATAGTAAAATGAAATAACCACTCACTTGTTCAGTGGATTGCTTTTTGGGAGTGTTTTCTCTGTAGAAAAAAAAAACATCTACATTTAAGAGTTTTAAACTTTAAACCAAACCAATGTGAATCATAACACTATAAAATTTGATTCCAAGCAAAAATCCCCAATAAATAGGAGAAAAAAAATGATATCAGGGATCCCCCTACAACTAATTTAGCTACAATTGTCTTAGTCAACTAGCTTTAGAGTGCTTTTTACCTCAGTGAGCAAATTGCCACTAACCTGAATAAGACCAGCAGGAAATTCATGCTAATTAATTTTATTAAAATGATATTACAAATATTACTTGATGCTCGATGCATCCTGACTCCCTCAGTATGTATTTGAATCAGGATCTGGTCACTGAGTGGGTGTGACTTTTTTTTCCTTAGTTTGGTGAGTTCCTCAACAAAGTGCATCCCTTCGGGACTAACTTCTTAAAACTAAAAATCCTAAAAATAAATTAGATTAAATTAGATAAATTGGATTTAAAAACTAAAAATCTATAGTGAATTGTAACACACCGATCACATGGTGACTGTGGTGGAATGTATTAAAATGAAAAATATTTGCAGTACATGTGTGTGTGAGCTTGAGATGTCAGCGGGGGTGTTGTCCCCCCTCATGCTGTTCTGCATTGGGAGAACCAGGGACGGAAAGGCTGAGGTGATTCACACATGAGTCAACAACTATCAGCTATATAAGCCTGACCACTCATGGAGCCTGGGCATCATACAATCCTCACATCTCAAAGGTAAGTCCCCTTCTCTCTCTCTCTCTACTCATCACTACTATCACACTATCTGCAGCTCTGACACTCCACTGAGCATTCTCACTAATATGTGATTTATTTTTAAATTTAACATATTTTAGTTATTTATATTATAGAGAAACTAAGTTTAATATTCCACACAGGGAATAAAAAAAAGATTGGAGTGCTTTTGGAATGAAGCGATTATTGTTTATGCAAGGGCAACCTGTTCTTTAGGGAATTTTCTAGTTATTGAAATCCAAATGTAGGCACAGAGGATGTTGTTTTCTTCATTTAGAATTGAGATTGAACATGGCAGAATGTTTAACTGCTTAATGTTGCAGACTAGAGAGGCCTGGGGTTCACTAACATGCTGAAGACTGCAGGAACCACCACATTAGAGTTCCCTTAGAAGTATTGTCATGTGCAAGGAACCCATTTTTTATGTTGCATTTTTGTTGGAAAACTGTTCTTAATTTGAATTATGATTATGACTTAAAAGAATCTGATATTGGAGATTAAATGGCATGTACATCAACTGAAATATCAAGCCTGGATTGCAAAATTGTGCAATGATTAGACAGCTTTAAAGCTTTACGATTTTTATAAGGAAAATACCCTTTGGTAATTGAATTCACTGTAACTAATTTCTTAATGCAACATAAATATGGAAGAACAAAGCATTTTGGCAGTTAATTGCAGAAATAGTCTAAATTACACCTTTCTATAGGGGCTAGTTATAATCAGGAAATCCATTTTATATAGGATAAATATCATGCAAATATTTAAGAGATTCAAGTTTGCATAAAATGTTTTTTAATGCATTCCTGATCAAATAAATGCAGCTTTTGAGCATAGGCCATTTAAACAATTATATTTAAAAGATTTTAGAAGACATTCAGAATAATGTATGTTTTATTTCAGCAGGTCTTGCACAACTGTCAAAAAAAAAGACACTGCAAACACAGGAAGCATGTATTTTCCAGCTCTTCTCTACACCTGCATTTCGAGCATGCTCTTTCTGATTGATGGCATTCCCATTCATCCGGACAGCCTCAAAAACTTCAGACTGCAAGCAGACACCATCATCCACAAAATTAAGGAACACAATGAGAAGGTAATGGGTTATAACTCAGTGAACTTGTTGCATGGCTTCTGTTCTATTTAAGGTTAACAGGTGAAACTCATTGAGATCATGCTCATTTGTCTTCTCTTACAGCTAAAACTGTATCCAAATCTCCACATTGGGAATTCAGAGCTTGACGTTCTTGCTGATAAACCTATCCAAGGGCTTGGGTCCATCGTGGACACCCTAACTACCATCCAGAAGGTTCTTCAAAAGCTGCCCAAGGGACATGTGAGCCAGTTACGCGGTTATGTGTCCAACCTTTTGGGTTCCTTTAATGAAAGGATGATATTTATGCATTGCACACCCAAGGAACCAGCCAATGGGAGGTCACTGGATGCTTTCTTAGAGGAAAACGCCACCCACCACATTACTCTTGGGTACAGCACTTTAGACATACTGAAAAAGTTTCTTCAAAAGCTGATAGATAACCTGGACCAGTTGAAGAACTGCTAATCTGCCACTATTATAGCGTTATAGTACACTATTTATTATATTTATTTAAAACCCTCTATATATTTATAGACCAAAGCAGCATTTTTGGCACAATTTAATGTACAGATTTAAAAATTATTCCCTGCTATAACATGGAAAGCTAGAAATGTTGCTTGCGACATCATGATGCGCCAAACAATCTGTCCTTACGACGTAAACAAACATTGGCAATCTGATACCTGCACAGTGCACACATTGTCATGTCATACTTCGTGCTTTTTGCAGGATGACATCAGCACTTGCTGAGCTTGCTCAATGATGTCACTGTTTACCAGAAGCGAGGTCAGACTCTGCTGGGAAGCTGGAATTATATTCCCATTTTACTTCTTGCTGCAACACCAGCAATGTAGGACACACATCAAAATAAAATAAATTGTCCTACAAAGTATAAATCTATGCACTTTTGATATACTGTGATTGTAATAGTTTCTATTTTGTGTAATAATGCAATTTTCCAATAAATTTTTTTACCAGTAATATAAACTGATTGTATACTATTATTTTAACCATGTGTATGCCAATGCAGCTTGCATATGTCTATTGTGTTATTACATTTTAAATGTGCTTTTACTTAAATGGGACAGCTCATGTTGTAATTTATTTTATTGGTCCTGTTTTCTGAATCCCAAAGTGGAAAATGCAGCATTGGAATGTTTTTTCTGTCCACAACAGGCTTTTTTTGCTCATACAACATGAATACGACATATAATTACCTATTTTCATGTTATCAATTATCAAATATCATATCAATTTGCCTAGCCCCCATTTTGTCAAAAATCTGTATCTTTGTTTGTTCAATGGAAAACTTTTTTTGGTGCATTAAATAATGCATCAAATATGAAAAAGAGTTCCAATTTAGTGCACATCTCATTTGGTGCATCAAATAAGAGTTCAATTTAGCAATCGTGTGCAAATCTCATTTGGTGAGATTATACTGGCCACTAGTAAACCTGTTCTAAACATTTTAGTCATTAAATCAACCAAAATTCCAGTTTCATTTCATTTTATACAGGATTAAAACCACAAGCAAGTCAATTATTTTCCAGCCAGTCAACAAGGGTGCATTACATAATTTAACAAGGGACAACAGGAAATGCCCTCTGGCATTTAAATCAAATACACCTGTTTACAAAGCTTGAGGAGAGCAGTTAAATAATGACAGCTAAACTAAATGTTGTCAAAGTCCATATTGACATCAGCTATATAAGCTATATCTTTGTAATGTTTAAAAAACTCTGTGCTGAAAACAGCAGGAAACATGAAACTTGGCATGGAACTCTCTTAACATTTAGTTCAAGAGACGTCCAAACTACTAAGCAACAAACATAGTATGTTAAATATTAGAACCATCTCTGAATTATTTTATTTCTTAAGAAGAAATAGTCTTCTGATGCAACCAAATATCACGTGGAAAAACTTCTTTTAAAAACTTGGACTCAATGTATTTAAATTATTAGTTTATTAATAATAAACTAATTTAAATTTAGTCCCCCTCTGAGCAGTTTTCGAAATTTTTTTCCATGTTCAGCTGAACCATTTGCCCTTCTTGACTAAAGTCTTAGTGTTTGATTTGCCCATCAGTTTCTTTTTGTACTGGTCCACCAAACTGTCAAAGCGAGCATCCTCTCTGCTCTGGAACTTTCTTTTTGCAGGTTTGCCATTCTGAAACAGAATAAACAGACATAATTATTAGAAAAAAAAAAAGAGACAGATAACATAACGAGACGACCTGGTGGTACTTAAACCAAAAAAAAAATATGTCTAAATGTTTAGTACTGTTTATATATCAGGGGTTTTCCCAGGTTCAAAAAAGTTCTGGTCATCCACACACAGACAATAAAAAGTTCCCTGACCTGTGAGCCCAATACTGAGAATAAATTTAAAATATGTCCAAAGAAACAGTTTGTGATTTTTGTTCATCTTAGGCCCTGTTTATACGAAAACGCTTGCAGGTGAAACGTAAACAATATTTTTTCGGATTTTATTTTATTCTGTGTTCACGAGTCCGCAGTAACGCTGCTGACGTGTTCTGAGAACAAAATGCGCTTTTCGTGTGATGCATATGCATTCATGGGATGTTCAAAGGGAAATTGGGAGCGTCACATAAAGATATGGGAGGGGAAGTGTAAACTGCATCTAATTATGTATTCCATGTAATGTACAGAAAAATCTGGTGAAAGCGCGCCACTATTTTGCTCTGACAATTCTCTGCCTCTTAAAAGCAGGTGTAACTTAGGAAGTGGGTTTCATAGCATATGCTGAAATGGCATGGTGAAATGGCAGGAGTAATCCGAGCAAGACGAAGACGTAGGCTAAAGAGACAAAAGATTGACAAGAGACTGAAAAGATTTTTGCCACAAGAATCACACTTTTTCAGTTGAGTGAAAACAAAATCATTAAGCGTTACAGATTAAGCAGCTACGAATTATTACAGTTACTGGAAGAAATCAAAGATAACATTGAATCTCTGACTCAGCGCTCACATTCCATTCCAGCAGTTAAACTCCTCTCTACATTACAATTATTTGAATCAGGATAATTTCAAACAGTCATAGCATCAGCAGTGAGAGGAGGAGGCACATTCAATTGCATGTTTAAATACGCGCAATTTGCGGTATAGTGGGTGGGGACAGGCAATGATTACCTGAAGAACTGCAGGTTTGGTACATAACACGCACACTGCGGTTTCAAATCAATCACTTTCTGAGTCTTGGCCCTGAGAGGGTGTGCGTGTGCGTGAGGGAGGGGCTCTTTGCTCGTTCTCTACCTCAGTTAACATGTGCAGCAGTCATCTACTCATCACTCATAAATCATAATAACTGACCAAATGGCTTTGGTGGGACAAAAAATTGTTTTGGCGGTCGGAAAAAAAAAAAAAAAATGCAGGAATGCAGGAAATCCCTGTATATGCCTACATCTCTACTGGGCCAGTAGACAAAATCCTTAGCATTGAGCCCTGCTAAATTAAAGGCACCTACGGACAACTAAATTTGATATTATAAAGGGGATTATATGAAGATTGTTTTAAGTTTGCTTAAATCAAAAGTTATTTAAAATAAACTGTCTTTATGTTGTTTCAACAATAGTTTGGATATTTAATGTGAAATTATTAAAACAAATATATAATGGTAGGTAAAATTAAAGGAAAATGTGCAATTATCAATTTAATCGATTGGCAGAACTCGTTATATACATGCATGCATATAACATTTCATATATAAAATACACACACACAAATTCTCGTTTTAACTCTTTGACTTGCCTGTTTCCCGTTTATGCTGCGTTTATCAATGAAAGTAGACATTTTTCTATCTTTCCTGCTGGGCCCTTTCTTCTGTGTCTTGGGTTGCACAATGGGTTGTTTCCCTTTATCGCGTAGCCTGAGGAAAAGTGCGAGAGTCATTGTACGTAATAGACTTTTCATGATTAATTAAACAGTACTTGTTTCAATTTCACATATGCAGTGAGTTGTACCTGATCTTTGGGCCTCTATGTGAAGGCATATGCAGAACCTTCTGCCGTTTTTTGCCATCCTTCGTTTGTACGTGCTCCACCTCTGGTTTGGTCATAAACCCAGAGTACTTGCTTCCTTGTGCCTTCCCCTGTTTATCAACATTAGCTGCATTTCCTTTCCGCAAGGGACCTTTCATCTTTCCCGAAGGATGCTGTGGCTGCCCTTTTGTTTGGCTACTGTCTTGTTTGGGTAGCTTCAATAGAAAAAAGCACATACATTTTTTTAAATTTGTTTAGTTTATTTAGGGAATTCTTTCATTAAGATGCAACCAAGCCTCACCTTGCTTTTTTTCAGACGAAGGGCTTTAAGTTTAAGCTTCTTGCCATCCTCCAAAGAGAACTCCACAATGGGCCTCTGATGGGAATGACACAGAAAAAAATATTCACACTTCAACATTGGTCTTGCTCAATCTTCAGTTATTGCTCAATGCTATTGCTAAAGCTTTATCCAATTTGTACTTAGTGAAATTGCCACAGAGTCCTAGCCACAAGCGTGAGTGAACAAAACGATTCATCTTATTTTTGAGAAGTTACATTCAATACAGACCAAAACACATTCCACTGAGCGTCGGAGGAATGAGTGTTTATATGACGTGTGGAAAGATTGACAGACAGACACGTGGTTTGATTTGTTTTTAAATGTGTGTTCCCTTTGTCCTCCTTTGCAAAACACTAAAGGTCCACTGCTGTGAACCTGGCACTGAAGCCCTTAATAACAGGCCCTCAAAATGTGTTTACACACCAGCAAGCTATAGCTAACATCATCTAATATTGTCCCAAAATACATAGCTGAAATACTTCTAGGAATTAAGACAGTTGCCACAGTGGACTACTCTACTTCTCTTTCTAGGAACATTTTGACTTGATAGAACAACAAACAGGTTATCAAATTTCCTGTTTTTCTTCCAAAGCTCCCAGCAACCCAAATCAGGCTTTTTGTTGGTATTTCAATGTGATGGTCTACCTTTTGAGGTCCAAAGATGTCTGGGTTGTTGTTGAGGTGACGTAGGGCTTGTAAAGCCTGTTCATGTTCTTTAAACTCCACAAAGCCGTATCCTAGAGATTTACCCATCACCTGACCCTTAATAGGCTTCTTATCATACATCACACGACACTATAGGTGCATATATACAGAGAGAGAGAGAGAGAGAGAGAGAGAGAGACAATAAGGAACATGAATTTGTTATATGAAAAAGTTATGCAATAATTAAACCCATATAATTTTCTTCCTTCTACTGAACACAAAAAACATATATTTTGAAGAATATGGGTAACCAAAAAATTGATGGGCCTCATTGACTCCCATAGTATGGAAAAAAAATATATACCATGGAAGTCAATAGGGCCCATAGACTATTTGGTTACCGACATTCTTCAAAATATCTTCTTTGGTGCTCACCAAAAATTCATATAGGTTTGGAAGAACTTGGGGTTAGATAAACGATGACAAATGTTTCATTTATGGGGGAACTAGCCATTTAACCAAACAAGCTTTTCTCCAAACTCTTTTAATAATTTATCCACTATGTCTATTTGCATGGTGAGAAGCAATTCGAAGAGACAAAATTCAAAAAGACACATTTATTAAAGGTTTTTAACATATATTTTACTGACATGCAAAATAATAGTAGGGCCCTATAAAATCCGTTTTATTTTTTCCCAAATTCCGTTTTATTTTTTCCCAAATTCCGTTTTTTCCGTTTTAATTTTTGCAAATTCCGTTTTTTCCGTTTTAATTTTTGGGAATTCAGTTTTTTTTACCCTTTACTGTTATTTTAGCTGTAAAAAGAGCTTTTAATTTTGCTTTTAATGTTAATGATTAAAATGTACACAAATAAAATAGGCATTTACTCTCAAAATGACAAATACTGCATGATGCAACATAACACTTCAGAGTAACAGAGTAAGTACTTCAAGTAACAACAAAACATGGTTATGAGCTTTAAAATGTCCTGTGAAATAAATTATATTAGTTTATATAAGGTAAAATAAAAGCCACACTCTAGCTGCGTCGTAATGTGCATACTAAAATGCAATAATTTAAGAAATTTCTCCTTATATACCACCTTTGTGGACCTTAATGTGATGGGGTAAACCGTTTATATGTGACAGATCCTAGTGAAGACTTTCATAGTTTGACAAGAGAAGCGGTCCCAGTACTGAGCCTTGAGGCACTCCAGTAGCTAGATGATAACACTGATGGAATAAACCATGTTTCTGAATGACAGATCCCAGTGAAGACATGTAGATGGAGAAGAGAAGCGGTCCCAGCACTGAGCCCTGAGGCACTCCAGTATCTAGACGTTGGGTCTGAGACACCTCACTCCTCCACAACACCCTGAAGGACCTACTGAGAGGTCAGACCTGAACCAAACATGCTTTAAATCCCATGCACGACAAATGCTGCACCTGACTGACATTCGCTCACAGGATCCTTATGGTGATTAACCCACAATCACTGCATAATCACATACTAGAAGTCATTTCAAAACACTTTAGACTAAACACAAGGGCATCAACTCACATTTGCTAATGCAAAATATTTAAACCCTGTTCATTTATTTATCAATCTCTTCTGTAAGGCCTGTAAATATTTAAGCTAAAATCCAACATTCAAACTTGTTACCTTCTTAAAAATGCCAATGTCTTTGAACGTCAATTTCATTAATAAAACACTTTTAACAATATCTATCATTTTAACCCTCTGGGGTTCTTCGTTTAACAGTCACACTCGGGACCTTCAGGTCAAAATTGACCCAAAGGGCGGGATTCATATTTAAAATAGAAAATCATATTTATTTATTTTTTTACTTGTTTTTTATAATATTTTTTCTTTTGTTTTTTGGTGTTTTGAGAAATTTTCAAATATATATATAATTAGTATTAATGCAATAATTATGACCAAATTTTCCCCCATTGAATATAATAGAAAAAAAAATATTTAAAAATTTAAAAATATTTTTTTTACATTTTTTTTTTAAAGCTGAATTTCATTTTGGAGTCAACCACTTAGACTTTTCAAATCCTGTCCCCAATTTTTTTGGGGGGTGTTCATATACCATGTACCAATAAAGTCACCAAGTTTCGGACCATTCTGATGAAGCTACGCTTTTTAACATTTTTTTTTTTATTTAAACGCTTCGGGTCATTATTGACCCGAAGAACCCCAGAGGGTTAAATGCCCCCATTACTAGCGCTATACACAAAAAGTTTTGAGAGATAAAACTCTTTACATTCAATTATCATGAAAACAAATATCAGAGAACGGTTGAAAGGTTCATTTTGCGCTGGAGTTCTCCTTTAATTTATATAT
>JAOTRC010000002.1:12782795-12795990 GCA_027497675.1 Cyprinella lutrensis | reverse complement strand
CTGGAAAAAAAAATCTATATTGTGATATATATTGAGGTATATACATTATCAGTACTATGATAAAAAATTACTTGTACTATGATATAAACTTTTGATTATATTGCCAAAATTGCATATAGATGTGCTTTAGAATTGTAAGTCAGAAGTATTTTAGCCTAGTAGTGGATTAGCTTTGACATTTTGCTCTGTTTTAGATTCTGCTGTTGTAATATATTACACAAACTCCTGCCATAGACGTCCATGAGACACCAGACAAGGATCCGCCTTCAACTGACCTGGATACAGGTTCCAGGAGCGCATGTTCTGACTTTTTAATTTCCGTTTGCAGAAGACGTACACTGAGGAGGAACTCAACGCCAAGCTGACTAGAAGAGTACAAAAAGCTGCACGGAGGCAGGCCAAGCAAGAGGAGCTCAAGAGGCTCCACAGAGCCCAGGTGAAAGCATATTAATGATTTTTTGTGTATGAGTTTTTCAAAACGTTGGCTTTCAACAATTATCATGCAGAATAATAGAGTGTGAGGTCAACCAGAAGCTGTGTTTTGATTCCCCAGATCATTCAGAGGCAACTGGAGCAGGTGGAAGAGAAACAGAGGCAGTTAGAGGAGAGAGGTGTCGCGGTGGAAAAGGCGCTGCGAGGGGAAGCAGGTATTTCTCTCTTTGTTTTTTTTTTTTTATCAAAATGGTTCCTCAGATGCTCCGTTGAAGGGTTAAAGCCTTGGAGCAGATCTTCATAACTCATGCTTTTCTATGTAGCTATTCTTTGACCTTTGTCAGAGCACTGCTTGCTGTTATTTCTAGCTTCAAGCTTCAAACTACAGTGCAGAAATTAAAAGTCAAATTGTGTTTTGATTAAAAGCCATTTCGTGAACTTGGGTTAGTATTCTGATGCACAGGATCCGCTTATTTATTTATACAAACCTTGCTAGCAGCTTGTATGTCATTACTAAATTTATTTCATTCTGTCAGGCTTGACATATAACATTAGCATTTCATTCAGGGTTCCTGTGATTATGGAAAACCTGGAAATATCAGGGAATGTTACCATTGTAATTTCCAGGCTTGAAATAGGCCTTGATAATTAATTAAAACCTTGAAAAAGTCATAGACATTTATGTAGTGAATATAATTTTTTTCCCCTAGTCATACTCAGCTCTAAATTATTTTCCAATATTGCTTTTGAGCTCTCCAGCTGCAAGCATTTTTTTTTGCCTTCTAGGACACATTTTTACATAAAAAATAAATAAATCTGTCAAAATAATAAATAATCATAAATAATCCCAAGTATTTGTACCTGTCATACAAATGGAAATCTGCCCCAGCTACCTCTATAAATTATATTTTTAAACATCTTCTAACATATCAAAGATAGATATTGCAGAATTAATGTTTTGTCAGTCCCATGACCATTAGTTTATATGTTTTCTGCATTGATTTACACATGACAAGGTCCTGTCAAATACTTTCCATTCAATATGTTCTACAGTAACTTAAATTAACTGGTAGAATCTTTTTCATTCTTGGATTCAAAGATAATTGTTTCCTTTTGCAAAATGTGAACAAATTATGTTAATAATTTCAAGTAACTCAAGCTGTAACAAATTAAATTGTATAAAATGTATGATTTGTGAACAGTATAGGCAGTAGAAAAAAAATATGATTTTGCAATTATTGTTTCCTCTCTCTCCTGCTCCATTCCATCTTTTATATCTAGTGTTTCTTAATCTCTTTTTATCCTTTACTCTCTCTAAGGGTTGTATAAAGGTTCTAGTGTTAGTCCAAAACAGCGTAAGAGACGCTCAGGTATCCATTGTGATAACTCTAGTAGGTGTTGTAGTCATCCCAGCGTATCATGCCATCCTCATGCCGAGCATTGTCTCTCCTGGTCTCATGTCCAGCATGCCCAGTCAGTCTGATCACGCCAAGCATAGATTTGTGTGCCACATTACTGGATGCAATCCACTATAAATGATGGAAGATGTAACCGTATTATAAGCTATTTCTTCAATTTTGAATCTATTCTGTTCCATTTTGTCAAACTTAAAACACCTTTTCTTGGAAATTGTCTTTTTATTCATGTTTTGTTGTTCAGCATAACAAAGGATCACAGTATAAAGGGTTAAAATGCCCGAGATGCATTGAATAACACATCATATATGGATTATTCTATATTCTACTGTAGACATTCGGTAACACTTTACTTGAGAGGAGTGTGCTTAATCATGACATGACATGTTATGAATATGAAGGAAGTTTTATGCATGTTTATGACAACTGTCATTAAGTGTCATTTGCTCAATTATGACATTTTTAATGCAAATATGTCATTGTTTGAACTTGATATTAACCAATACATCATAACCTGTCAGTGTCTTTGTCATGACATCTTGACATTACTAAGACAACACAACCTGTCATAAACATGACAGCAGATCCATTATCAAACTTAAGAAACCAGCTAGCTTGATTGGTTTGTATTACATTAAACTGTTAGGTGGTTGGTTTTGACATTGGCTGTCATGAAGCTATTATAACATTAATGACAAATTCAGTGTGTACCACTGTAGTTGAGGTCACAAAAATATTCATGCCACAGTTATAATGACCTCATGACAGCCAATGTCAAAGCCAACCACATGACAGTTTAACTTAATTTAATGTTAAGTTGTCATGACGAAGACACTGACAGGTTATGATGTTATGGTTTATTACAAGATGTAATTACCAAGACATCTTAAACATTATCATATTTGCATTCTAAATGTCATTATTGAGCGAAAGTCACTTAATGACAGTTGTCATAAACATGCATAAACACTATTTCATATTAATGACACATGTCATGTCATGGTTATAAAGGTGTCATGCCAGTCTTATGCCAGCACCTTCAAGTAAAGTGTTACCAGACATTCTACTAACTATAAGTAAATTTGCTACTAGATGTCAACTAACTCTTGTTAGAGTATTGGTAGACAGTTAGGTGCTGGGTTCTGGTTTGTAGAACAAGTTGACGTAGTTACAAAGTTACTTATAGTTATGCATATCATATGAGGGAGAAAAACATATTCAAGCATTTTAACCCTTTAAACTACAGATAAGGTGAGCTATGTATGGCTTATGAACATCAAAATGGTGTTACTAATGACTGGCAGGAATAAAAATTAAAAAAAAAAAACAAACAGCTGTTTTAGATGCAAAAACATACTCGCACTCCGGAGTGTATGCTGCCCTTGTGGCGGAACGCAGCGGTGCAACAAATCTATGTGCCCATTTACCATCGCGGGACTTGCGATATAAAATCAATTAACTACATTTGTTTACATGCCAAATAACAAGTTGTGGTAAATGTATATTCGGCATACCTTGCTGCGTGTGTGTTCGTGTCCAACATATGCATGACTTGAAGCTACCGGCTGTGCCTGTGTGTGCAGTAACATGTTTCTAATATATCCTTATTGTAGACTATTGGGGAGAGTCTAATTACAGTGAGATCCTGGATTTGCATCTGGGCGGTATGTATTTCAAATCTGTTGCTTGAAATGGACTAACAACTAACGCCCTCTCTTTTCCCCCTGTACTTATTGACCCCTGTCTTCTCTTATTTACCCCATTCCACCTAAATTCTCTCACATTTGCCCCTGCAATTTCTAATATTAATTATATATAACGATTAATTGCAGCCAAAATAAAAGTTTGTGTTTACATAATGTATTTGTGTGTGCTATGTATACTTATTTTGTATATATAAATACACACACGCATGTATATATTCAAGAAAATTAGTTATTCATATATAAAATATTGATATATAATATAGATTATGTATGTGAAGGGTTACACACACGCGTAGTATTTACGTGCAAATAATTCTTAAATGTATACATGTATGCATATGTATTTATATTTACAAAATAATTATACACAGCACACACATATATTATGTAAACATTTATTATGCAAACTTTTTTTGGATGTGATTAATCACAATTAATATTTGCACAGCCCTTATGAAAATATCTATTCTTATAAGTAGTATTTTGTATTGTATGTCCTGTATTTTTTTTTTTAAAAAATGTATTTTATATAAATATTACATACATTTTTTACTATTTCATGATTAATTTTTGATCATCATCATTTTTATTTAAATATAATAATACATTGTAAACATGAACATTTTATATAATAATATATTTGTGTATTATTTAAATCTGAGTCAAACAAAACACAATATTTTCCCCCATTGCATTGACATTCAATTTGCTTTCAGTTTTGACCGTAGTTTGCAAACTAAAAATTTTCCACTAATATGTAACAGAACAAATCCAAAATGCTAAGGCAAACAGATAGTAGTAGTAGCTAGCTTAAAATCCTGATTAAGCCCCTCCCCTCTAGCCTTTTGCATAGCCAATCCCTGTCTGCTTTACTTGCCAACATTTTAGTTTCCATATTTCCCTCCCATACCTGCTCAGTTGCATAAGGGGGCCCGGACCCCGAAATATCCCAGTGTTCGTAGCTCATTGCGATTGATTCCATCATGTGTGGTGCGTCTTCACTGTATTCCCAAACCTTACATCTTACATTGTGGATCTATTCTGTGCTTGTTTGAATGAGTGTATTGTCTTGCGTTTCATTGATCACACTGTGAAGTTACAGGCAAGCCATGCCGAAATCACACTCGCAGGCAGGAGATAGCGTGGTTATGGTGAATAAATTACTCATTGTTTTCAAAGGACATTGAGGCATTGTTTAACCATCTTATGAATCTTTTTCAATGCAACAAGGTGTTTCTTAAACTTAGCATGACAATAAGTTCTTGAAAGGCATCCTATTATTTTAGATGTTGGGTTATGGGTCTTTACATATGCTAACAGTGTTTATCAACAATTATATAATGGTTAGTTCCAATCCTTGATTCTGTAGCTGTGCTTTATTCATGATAAAACATGGCTATGACCGCTTCACCCAATGGTATTTATCACTGTGCAACACTGCAGTTCCTATGTTGTATATTAGAGCTTTCATGCATACTACACATTGGAAGTTGTTGCTGTTCACAGTCAGGGACTATTTTTTCTAGCGGAAGCAGAAGCCTTTTAGTGATTTTACTTAATGAAAGTTGCACTAATATATATTTTTACTTTAATGTTTTTTATTGTGTGGTAACCGTTTTATAAAAGCAATAAGGTACCCGAGACAAGTGCTGTATCGTAAGTAACGGCTGAAAGGGGGTTGCAGGAAGCCCGCTTCGTGTCATGCCTAACAACGCCCTTACAGCCGTTACTCATTCACCGACACTGATCTCATGAAATTGCGTATGTATGACACGGCAATTAGTATTTCCATTTTTGGCGTGCTATCAACACGCATAATCGCTTTTCAGCGTGTTTATGAACGCCAGTGACTTAATGTTATTACTGTATATATAAATGTATGACCTACCCCAACCCCTTCCCTAAACCTACCCGTCACTGGGGTTAATAGCATTTATGACTGTTCCGTTACCATTCTAGGAAAAAAAATATCACTCCACATTGATGTACATCTACATTTTGTTTCTTTTCGCTCCGACATTTAACGGCGTGTACACACACGTAGACATTAATGGTGTAGAAATACACGCATACACTCGGATATCTCAAAATGCGTATAGATAATACGCCACTTGACTTGAAAGTGGCGTGTATGTTTACGCAAACGTCATGATGTCATGTTGATTCACCATGCAGCACAGCCTCTTGTACCTTATTGCTTACTTGTTTAATTTGGAAACTAAGGTAAGTATGACATATCCACATTTTATAAATGTTGTGGAAAACTGGCTCAAGATGATGGAAAAGCATTTGAAATCCAAAAACGAATTAAACTTGCTAAAGTTCGTTAGATTTCTGTTTTTGAATTGTAATGCTGCAACCCCATACTTACTGCTTGTGGCTACATTTTATTTAGTTTTATTAACAGTTGCACCGAGATTAAGTGGCAAACATGTGAGCTGTGCACTTGGATTGATTGTCCTGCAAAAGCGAGTTTTTCTCATCACAAGCTAGTTGTCAGCAGACCTGCTAACAGTTGGTGGATTTCTCGTAATCCCAGATCAAACACATTTTGCATAATTACTGTCAGCTTTCTGTCCTAATACATCTCTTGGCTGGAACACTTGGTCGTCATTTCCAAAACAATACAGTTGTCCCCATTTTTGTAACTAATTAAAAACTTCAGGAAGCCGTTTTAGATTTCTGTGTAACTTTGCATCAGTGTGCGTTTGTTTATGACCTGGTTTCCCCGAGGGTTGTTACCGTGCATGTCTGCATAAGAATGCAAGCTTGTTGCTTTTCATGGATAATTAGTTCCCATAACTGCAGAGGACGAGTCAGTGATATGAGATGATGAGGTTTAAGAGGAGTGGTCATTGCATATTGGATTTGAATAAATCCTATCAATGAAAAAAAAACGAACATGTTTTTCTTTTTACACAGTAGAATAGGATAGGAATGTAGAATAGGCAACTAAGGAAAAAAAACATCTCCTCATTCTTCACATAAGACAAGGTTGTATTAGTTCTGGTTAGATTTACCCGCTTCTGAATGCAGACAAGGTCGCAGTCTGGCTTTCAAGGATTGCGCTGACAAACTCCTTTGTGATAGTCTCTTGTTGTGAATTGTCCAACATCCGTCATCCAATTCACTCTGGCATGGTAGAGCTCAAAGAATTTTACAAGTATCTGCCCTTTCATTTGCTCCCATGCATCATTGGTGAAATCCTTTACTCTGGCACAAGTAAGGGATTTCTTCATTCTTCTCAAGTTCATATGAGGTTTTTTTTATTTTCTAGATCTCTTTTTCCTCTTGTGGCTGGATTGACACCTGCCGTACAGATTGCTGATTTCCATATCAGACGTAGTGTGAGGATTGAGAAATATATTTTACACCCTGAACAATGATATAATAATCCCACCTTAGATCTTAAAATCCAAGTTTTCTGAATAAACAAAACCCACTTTCAGGAGACCAACAGCTGAATACTGTACTTCTTTGATGAAGCCTATGCAGACATTAGGTTTGCTTTCGAGTCGCCACTTATTTTCCCTCAGGAGTGCACAAAAGGAAAAAAAAGTTCAAAGAGAAGCAATATTTCACCTCTCTTTCTCAGTTCATTCATGTTTGCGCACTGTCCTGTGTCATTTCCTCCCACAATGTCACATCACACTACTGCTTTTAGTTTCTCCCCAGAGTTCCTTCTCTCTTTGATTTCGCTCCTCACTTTTTTTCTCTTCCACATCTCTTTCTTTCTCTCCTCTTTCTTGACTTCCCTCTTCTGGTCACCTCTCTCTCTCTCTCTCTCTCTCTTTTGCTCTCTCTCTTGCTCTCTCTCTCATTCCTTTCCTGTGTTGTGGAAGTTGAACCCTATGTCGGGACCCCTCGCCGAAGAGCCCTGTACCTCTGCCCCTGCTGTGCCCCTAAAGGTAACGTAAACCCCGTCATGTTTGCCGCCGGCCAGCTGTTTTCATAACAATATGGCCAGCGGCGTTACTTTGACAACCCTCTGGACCTGTGGAGTATTGCTTTTGCCCTCTGACTACAAAGTCTACTTCTCCCCGCTGCCCGTGTGTGTCCAGGCTTTGTGGGTTTCCCCCAGCAGATTGTGTCAATGCTTCTGATGTACAAATTTGTAACAGTAGTAGGGCTGGACGATATTTTTCAGTTTTACCAAATAGATTCAAAATTTAAGCAAGTAAAATTTTCATTTTGTTTATATGCACCAACATAATAAACAGAGACCGTTGCACCAGCTGTGCGTAAGTTACAACTTAGCCTAGTTTTGACGTAAATTGGCACTAATTTACAACTTAAGCACCATTAAATAGTTTCGCATTGCACCATTAAACTTAAGCCCTGTTTAATCGAGATTGCTCAAGGGTGAAAACGTAAAACTATTTTATCGGATGTGCCTTTCGTTTACTCGGCGACAGCGTTTTTGGGGCTTAAAAATGCAAAAAAGTGAAACCACCCACCAGAGTGGAAATCTTAAAAACGCTCCACCACCACGTTCACGTGTAAAGGGTAAAAACGCAAAAGTCCGCTTGACAGTGAAGGTTGTACGCAGGCGCGCGGACTTGGTGTTGTTGTAGTATGGACTCTTAGCCGCCTGGAGTGCATATTACATTGAATTTCACACACTTTTGCGTCACCATTTGCACACGGATTTCCCATCCAAAATGCTTGTCTAAACGCAGAATAAAAAGTGATAACGCAACGCCACTTTTGCGTTTTCTCTTCAGAATCGTTTCCGTGTAAGCATAGCCTTAGTTGAAGCGTAACTCTGCGCATATATATAATCAAACTTTAGATTCACGATAACGCTGACATTTACACTTACATTTTAAGAGAGAGAACAATGTGATAATATTACTTTGTTAGCGCCTCTTCATCCCCAACCCATCCTTAATAGTGCGACTCTTTGTTGTGCATGTCGTATCAAATTAGACATAATCAATAAATGTAATTTATGTCAAAATATTGTCAGTATTTATTTACTGATCCTTATTAATTCAGTTTCAAATAAGTTTCTGAATGTTATTTACATATAAAACCACTTAAGTTATTCATGATAAAGTAGTATTACGTTTAATGTAAACTAACGTTTGGCAAAAGAAGTTGGAGTTAAGGATAAACATGGCAACACAACTTCTGCTCACGTATTTGAAGGCTACTATTGGATCAGGTAACATGATATTATACGACTATGCATTACTTTACGGAGAGCTTAAGACCTAATAAAGTACAAAGTTAGTTCCAAACTAGCTAGTTACTAAGCCTCTAGTGTGGAATTCATGAATATTATACGTTCCGTTTTAAATCAGGCAGTTTGAAACTGAACTGAATTGGGTTAGTGAATCAAATTTGACCACACTATCTGCATTTTTGTTACAAATAAAATTCTAGATCAACAAAAAATACTAAATATGTGGTAAATGTTTGGTATATCGCCCAGCCCTCAGCAGAATCTACAGAAGTTAAAGCTTTATTAATCACGATTTTACTTTTGTTTGCCTTACTTTAGACATTATAAAGAGAACGAATATAGCATGGAATACGTTTCTAATTAGTACGTTAGAGCCTGAGACCTGATATGATGCCAGGTCATCAGTGAGTGTATTTTGGGGGAAACTGCTCTGCTGACTGTGTGAATTTAAATAACAGCATGATTGTCATTTGCGCTTACCGAGTAATACAACTGTCAAATACGTGTCCCAACCACACAGCTCCTTTTAGAGCTGTATCATGGTAATCCATAGACTATATTCACTGTGTGTCCATGAGTTTCCATAACACTAATGATTTGCTGTGAAGGATAGCATGTGTAAGGGGAACACAACAGGAAAGTGAGGTCTCCAATATTGGTAGTTTTTCTGATGTCTTTGTCATTCCATTACGCTCAAATTTAAAGTCAACATGATTTTTTTTTAAGTTTATTTTTTATTACAGACTACTGGTTTTATTATGAACATTATTCATAACCCGTGCAGGGTTCCCCACAGGGCATTAAAAAGTCTTAAAAGTCTGAAATTAGAATCTCCTGATTTTAAGGCTGTTAAAAAGTCTTTTGCATTTTTTTTTCTGCTAGGCATTAAAATTGAAGGCGATCTGATTGAAAAATATGTTTTAGCCTTTGTAGCACCAAGTCTTTGGTAGTAGCCTATCCAGTGTTACACGCGTCTTTTTATGTAGTACGTCACAGTATGTGCTTCACTTGGGAGGTGAGTCACTTGGGAGAAGAGAACGGACAAATTCGAGCAAAATGAGAGTGCAAATTTAATACTCAAGAAATGTTTATGACCGCAATGAAGCTGAACAAATTATGTCACGAGACATTTAAATGAGGTCCTATGGGAATGAAAGATAATTTATTTTTATTTTTTTACCAGAATGCATTTTATTCATATTAGAATACTTTTTACTCTTTACAACATTAAAGAGACATCCGCTCTCTAATGTAAACAAGCCCAACGTTAAGGAGAAGCGCAGAATTAAAATGCTTATTCACTCTATGACAGTAGATGGAGCTTAAGGAACAGCAGAAATGCAGCCATAACCACGTAAATAAAGCAGGCTGTGCTACTTTTTTATTTCTGAACAGTTGGCTATTTAAATATTTCAAACAGTCATTTGACATGTCATTTTATCACTCGCATTACATCCGGTTATGCATGTTATATTTGAACTTTTACTAAGCACTGTTAGACTTTTAAGATGTTGCATGTCATGTGTTTTCTATCTTCATATATTTAGTATGTTGTACTGAGTACTGTTTGAATAATACAATTTATTTTGAAATTGGTAAGTTTGTTCTTTATATGCGTACTGTATAAATTAAAGATTTTAATTTAATTTGATTTGAAAAATGTGTAGCAAAAAAGTGTTAAAAAAGTGTAGTTTTTTCGTATAGCATGATAGAGGCCACTATGTTGGGAAAAAATGTTTTTGACTACATTTGGCTAGTAATTCATTAATGAAAAAAAAAACCTTGACAAGTAGCAATAATCATATTATATTTAATTAATACTATGGACTTAATTAAAACTATGATTTACTGTATACGACTTAATGTTTTTGTTATTCGTTTTGCTCAATAAATATTGTTTCTGCTTGAGATGGAAGTATCACAATATAGAATTGCAATGGTTTCGAATGAGATTTCATCTTTCATGTTGACTTTAAATGCAGTAGCACAAAATACAAATGTTCGGCAACATTGTGTGGCGTGTCTGTCGGTTTGTAATCTGGTGTGTGTTACTATGCCTGTGTATAACAGTGCCCTTTCGGCACGACGTTAGCGTGGTTGTTATACGACTGTTCTAATTGTGGTTCTTCTTTCTCTGTTCCTCTTGGGAAAGCATGGGGCTGAGTGTGGGGGAGGCCACTCACAGTGCGTCCCACTGGATAAGTTTAGCCTCCCTGTCCTCTGTTGTCCCTGTCTCTCACTGTTGTGTCTAAGGACCTCTACTTTGCCTCTGTGTGTTTAAAACAGCCAAGGCCAGCAACCGCGAGCACAGCCATTAGATTTATGTGTGTACTGTCTTTTTTCCTTTCATGTTGCTAGAGCCGCCTCTCCGTCAGCTAAGTACGTCATGCTGCATCCAGGTTTACCATGCGATGGCTCATCTCAGTGCTTGGCTTCACTTGTGTGTTTGTGTGTGTAGGGATGGGAGACGGGGAATTCATAGACATCTGGGACTACTAGCATGGGCGGACATGCACAGTTGTTCCCATATTCAGTCGGTGACAGTATTCTGCATTGATCATGGACTTCAGTGCATACCATGAGGCTTTCCTTTAACCTCATGGAGTCTAACGTCTAACTGCAGTGCACGTAAAGAATATTGAGTCATTAGCCTGACCTAGAGCACTTTTTAAAGGAATGTTCCAGGTTCAATACAAGCTTAATCAGCAGCCTTTTGCCGCGTAGTGCCGATTTATTACCACAGAAAATTATTTTAACTAATTCTTTTTTGTTTTCATAACATGCAAAAAATGTGGTTGCGCAAGTCACTTGGAATGAAAGTGTTCTTTATAAAAGTATTAATTTCTTTTTTAAAAAGACTTAGTTACTCAACTTTTTTACAGTAGTATAGTTATATATACTTAGTATAATTCTTAAACAAAGATACAGGCCTTATTTTACTGTCGGATAATGTGAAATTTGAAAGAAGAGTAAATTATTTATCGTGGTAATTTGCCACCAACTCTGCTCCGAACTTTTATTAAAACTGGAACATTTCTTTATGATATGCCTTATTTATTGCCATGATATTGGGCTAAAATGGTGTAAAATTGGGTAACTTTTGGGGGGAAACCTCCTTGGAGCAAGCTATGGACCCACAAAGGTAAAGTTAAGATGGATTTAGATGTTCACTCTTTTTTTTTACATATAACTTTGACTTTGCCTTGCGTTATTACTTTAAAAAGATAGTCCTGAAAAAAAGGGTTCTAAAGTTTGAAGCAATATCCACTGCCTTGAAAAAGACCAAATGCCTCAGAAGTCCTGTCTGATCAGCATTGATCATGAAATGTCCAATCAGAAGTCGCACCTCCACGCCATCCTCTGTGAACCCCGGCAGCCTCGACCTCATCATGGTCTTCCACATTCTCACCCTACTCTTGCCCTGACAAAGACATCCTGGCTTGGCTGTCATCGCATTTGCTGTGTGGGTGTCTGTGTCAGGTCTGTGTGTCAGTGGGTGGTTAACTGCCAGGTTCCTCATGCTTCTCCAATGTGCTTCTTACAGGAATGGGTAAAAAGGACGATCCAAAGCTGATGCAGGAATGGTTTAAACTGGTCCAGGAGAAGAATGCCTTGGTGCGCTATGAATCGGAGCTGATGATATTGTGAGTAGACACTCAGATTTATGTTTCATGCAAACCTCTGTAGATGGCAAAAGTTAATGCTCAAGTGGAGTCGGAGCCACATTAAGAATGTTTTTCGAACCATGTAAACTTTTGACTGTTTAAAATATATCATAGCTTATGTTTATTAAAACGATAAAGATACAATATAAAAATAAAAACTCACATGTTAATGAATGGAAATCTTATTGCTTTCAAATGTAAAATTAGCATATAAGTTTAAGTTTATTGTCTAGAGTCTGGATGTTTTTATTCGTTGTACAAAAGGAACAAATACCTTTCTAAACAAGATCAACTGATGATCTCTAACAGCCAGATATGCTGTAGGCAACGGCATTGTGCTGAAAGATTTTGCCCGGTCCTTTATTACATTCTGTTTTGTTCTATTTATGTTTGTGTGAATACAAGGTGCAATTACATATCTTGACTGTGCCTCGGATGTGTTTGTAAAGATGAGCACCAAATGGCTCATACATTCAGGCAATAGAACAGATTAATCAGCAAAACCCAAATTACAAAGGGACATTTTCATCAAGAATAAATAACAGTTTGTTGGTTCTCCATTAGAAGAGGGGGTAACACTTTACAATAAGGTTCATTAGTTAACATTAGTAAACTACATTAGTTAGCATGAACTAATAATGAACAGCACTTATACAGCATTTATTTAAAAAATTTATTTAAAAAATTCAAAATATGCTGCAGAGTTGAAGTGGTTAATGTATTACCTAACATGAACTAACCATGAGCAATACATTTGTTACAGTATTTGTTAATCTTCGTTGATGTTAG
>JAOTRC010000002.1:12757149-12768115 GCA_027497675.1 Cyprinella lutrensis | reverse complement strand
CCGGTAATATAACTTAGTCGTTTTTGAATGAATAAACTCCTTTTCAAATCAATATTTTGTGTCAAATTATTGATTTTGTTTGGTAGGTAGCCATGTTAAAAGTGGGAAAATGTATAGCGAGGCGGTTGTTACAGCGAATACAACCCATTCAGGCTGATTGTTTGCGGGGTTGCTATAACAACCGCCTGGTTATACATCCCTTATACTTTATTTATTTATTTCTATGAGGACTGACAAGACAAAATAAGGACTGTCAAGTGTATTTAAAAACTGCAGTACACCAGCACTATGATTTTTGCAGCGCCGAAGCGACCTTTCACTGATGTAATGACGCAATGACGTGCACTTGCTAGCCTGTTCCATTTACGTGTTCTCCGAATGCTAAAGAGGACCCTTGCCTAGCCTCTGAAGGAAATGACTTGGAAGGACCCGTCCTGCCAGGGAAGTATCCTTGACATTGAGAAACACCTCAAGTCTCAATGTCAATGAGACGTGGTCTGACATCATTCCGAGTTCAGACTGCACGATTTTGGCTCGCTGACAGGTTTTGAGAAATTGCCGACAAATGCCCAGGCAATCACAGGCAAATCGGTGCTCTTTCACGCGAATGACAATCACGCAGTGTGAATGAGTGAAGACGCGATCTGAGAGAATCGCAGACAAGTCGCCGACACCCATGAGATATTTGGCATGCTAAATATCTGGACCTGTCAGCGATTCAAAATCCTGCGGTGTGAAAAGTGTTCTGACTGAAAACTACATCGGCGATTACCGACAGCCAGTGAGAGAGCAAGACACAAAGCAGCAGGGAGTTCGGGGAGGAGTTATAGATCACATCTCAACATATGGCATTGTTTCAAAAAAGGCTTCTTCTATTTGGAGCCAAGAAATGGATGAAAAATTTGAAGAAATTTGGCAGGAGCACTTGTGTCTGTTTGACGTTTCGTATGAGCTGTACCACAACGGGTCGAAAAAGAAAAAGTCTCATGTGAGAACTTCGGTCTTGCACGCGTGATGTCACGCTGTTTCCTTGTCACATCTCACGTATGTTTGTTGTGAAACGCATGTAGTTTGCGCGCAGTGTGCTAGACAGAGTTGTTGGTGATTCGTCCTATTGTAAAGTCATGCAGTGTGAAACCTTCTGTCGCCGATACATTGTGCAGTGTGAATACAACAGCGACTGAATGCTGACCAAGATAGTCATGCAGTGTGAAAAGAACAGCGACCCGACTACTTTGAAAATCATGCAGTCTGAACTCGGCATTAGCCAGGCTAAGAGAGGACTGCAATCACAGCAAAATCAGGCAAACAATATGTCAAATCTACATCAAATAAGCCCCTTTTCCACCAAAGCATTTTGAGAGCTGGTGCCTGCACGCGAACCAGTTCTTTGTGTTTCGACAGCCAAAGAACCAGTTCTCGGCCAGGAGAACTGTTTCCAAAGCGGCACTAACTGTTTGCTGGACTAGAACCGTTCTTTTACCACGTCATGCTTACGTCGGGGGCTGGGCAGGGTTTAGATGTGTTCTAAACATCTTTTCTGACCATAATAAAGGATCGCAAAGCCAAGAGAAACATTTGCAAAAACACGATGGGGTCCGCCTTGGTAATTGTTATGCTTGAAGGTAACGCAAGCGTTTCTATTATTGTAATTTTTTTATTGAAGACATAAGCAAAGAAGAAAATGGTCACAATATAAATTAAATAAATGGAAAGAAAAAAAAGACACAAGACAGGGGTACATAACTTATCAGAAAAGATTACATATCAAACAAAAAGATTAAAAGACTTACATATTTCAATAGTTTTTAAAGTTTTCTTGGTACACGAGTTAGAGATAATCCACTTGCAAGCGATGTACACAGTGACGTAACGACGTCGTTCCCTGGGCGCTCTAGTCGGTGGAGAAGCAAACAGGTTCTGAACGGGTTTGCAAGTTAAACCAGCTCCGAACCAACTTTGAACCAGCCCCAGTTCCGAACCAGTTCTTTTTTCGGTGGAAAAGGGGTAATTGACTACCATAGTAGGAAAAAAATATATATACTATGGAAGTCAATGAGACCAGAAACTGTCTGTTTACAGATATTCTTCTAAACATCAGAAAATCGGCTGAATGGATTTGAAAATGTTAAAACTCAACTGTTTAACTCTGGGGGAGTTGTAAAATGAGCCTATTTCCCAAAAAAAAGTGGAGTATCCCTTTAATTTTCATTTTTGGGTGAAATAACCCTTTAAGATATGAATTGATCTTCTGAGCTCAAATGTTTTTGTACAATGCTAATTCACAGGACAGAGTTCACTTGAACTTTGGTAAGCAAACATGTACAGTACTTTTGCTCTCCCGTATACACATGCGTATGAATGAAAGTGAATGGATTTTGAAGTCTAGCATGACCGGAAGGCACCAGTTGGAGGGGTGTTGGCAGTGGCCAGTGTAGCGTCCCTTTGCTTTCTGGCTGGTGTAACTGCCGACAGGCATGGTTCAGAAACACATATGAGCTGGGATAGTGGGATGTGTAACTGGATATGTTTGATTAATGCATAAGAGGCATGCTGCTGTGCTGAAACTGATGTTTGTGTGTATAAAATGTTTTCTCGGCAGGTGTGAGCGTGAAGGACCGCTACAGAGATGTGCTGCAGGTGACCCAGCCACATACAGAGGACCACACATTACTTTTCAATGACCTGCACTTCCTCATGGTTTCCCTGGGAAGCAAGGAGAGCGCCACCACTCAGCGCTTGCTGGAGAGTCTGCAGGAACTAGCTAAGTGAGCCGCACGCATTACACAACCCACTCAAGAGATTACATTACAGCCAGGTTCTGCTCACAGGTGGGAGTTTGTGGATGCTGGGTTGTTTAGCATGTCTTCAGGCTCTGTATGAGATTTCTTATTAATGTTCCTGCTCTGGGGTAGACTGGCATCCTCAAGGCTGATGCGCTGCACGCATATTTATTCCGATTTAAGATTATGGACAAAATAAATGTCCGGGAAAGGTTGTACAGGAGGAACACAAAGTGTATTGAAAGTAAATTTAAGCACCGAAATACATTTCTTGTCAGATAACATGATGGAGAGGAATCCCCTGAAAGCTGTATTTTCAGCTCAGCATCTGTTCAAAGAAAGCAGTGTTTTCTCAAAGAGCAGAATGTTTTTCGTTATCCACTTATGTTCTTTAGGTTTTAAGTAACTATTGTACACACACACACACACACGCACACAAAAACCTAGTCGAATTTGTTGTCTAAACCAGGCATTTTCTGGCAACTTTTTGATACCACAGACCACCTTAAATTTAAAAGGGAATTTTCAATTTTCATGTGCTGCATAGATTTATACTGTGAAAAATCTGAAATTTTATAAGTATGTGTAAAATATTATCTGGAAAATATTTTGTTTCTATTATGTTGACACTATTTTTTTTCTACTCACCATTAGACTACTGTTAGATGGAGAAAACCTGAATAGAAACAACAAACAAAACACAAATAGGGCACAAATAAAGCACAATGAAACCGTATTAATATGTATGTAATTTCTAAAGAAATCTGTAAATTTACCTTTTACATAATAATAATCTTTTTTTTGCCTAATAATCAAATATTTAACCTTTTTGTGGTTAAATCTCTTGCAGTTCCCCACTTTGAAAAGCCATGGGTCTTCATTTATAAAAACTTCTTAGACCCTGACGTAGTGCTAAGCTGACGTAGTGCTCTTTTATACGTTAATGACATAGATGCCGTTTACAAGGTAGTGATCTGAAACCGCTCACAATTTCATGCTTATACATTTTTTACTTCTGGTAAAAAGTGTGCGCACTTTTTGTGTGCGTACGTTCCTTCTGTAAATCACACGTACATGCTTTGAGAAATAATCCTCAGATCAAATGTAACATTTTATAAATAAGGCCCCTGGTCTAAACAAGGAAAAAAGCTTCTGAAACAAAATCATTGTCTTACTTTGTATAACACAAAATAAGAAGTTTTGATATCTTATAAAACATGTAGTGGCCAGGGGATGGTAAACAAAATAAAAGTCAAATTTGTTGTATTTGGAGTGACATACAAATGAATAAGTGATGACAGAAATGTTTAGCATTAGTCATACGTCTCTGTTTTCCTCCCTCAGAGACCCAGCAGAAAACCATCAGTTCCAGATAGCTGAGAGTGTGGGGCTGCCCATGTGTCAGGCTCTGCTGGAGTATGACCAGGGAAACTACAACCAGGCCGTGGAGCTGCTTAAACCCATCAGAAACCGCTTCGTAGAGATAGGGGGCAGTGACGCACAGGTCTTTCACCGCTTCACTGCAGTATGTATTAGATAAGCAGTGTTTCCACTATAAACAACCTCCTTGTTTGTTTCTCTGCAGAGAGATGTTTTCAATCAGCTCCTTATTCATGCTGCCATGAAGTCGGGAGACAAAGAACACCAACGGTTTGCCAGGTACACGCTGTTCTAACCCTCTAAGTGGAAAATGGTTTACAAATAGCTCATTTGTTGTCTTTTGTGTGTTTATGCTGCACTTTAAAGCTGTTGTTAGTTTTACAGCTTAAGCTCTATAGACAGTGTAGGATGCTAGCTGACAATATCCACATTAGCATAATTTGCCGTTAACTTCCATTGTCATTCCCCTGGCAGAATCTAGAAGTAAATCTTGAAATCTTTAAGATTTGGTATTAATTAGTACTTAAATCTTTTTAGATTTTCCTGATTATTTCCTGACTATCTACTAATCTGTGTTATAAACACAGAAGCGTTTCCAGGCTGATAATCAACTTTTGTTAATTGAATAGAATAATACATCAGGAGCCATGGCCAAATACCTTTCAAAAGGAAAAGACAAGGGTATTCAATGAACTGGTTGTGAACAAAGGCACACAACAGATTGAAAGTGCACAGTTGGCTGCACATTTTCATATAGTAATCAGTAAAACTGCTATACAAGGCCACAGGGTTTCCATTAAAGATGAACTGTCATGTCAGTTGACGTGCTGTCCACGGATGTGCCAGGATTCAGTTTCAAACAGGAATTTACATGTTGCATTTCATTAGTATGCAATGCGTATAAATCGTAATTTTTCCCTGCTCGAAACTCCCACCTGTTCTACACAGGTTGCGCATGTAAATATTTTTTAAAATGCCTGATTTGGACAGCAGTGTTGTCTTGCTTGAATTTTCTTGGACTCTTTCTAAGGAAGCAGGTGCTGTTGTGTTTTGTCCCTAGATGCATGCTGACTGAGAGAGACGCAGTGCGGCCAAACTCCCTGCTCACGGACCGTCTGATCCAGAGAGCCCACTCCTTACATGTTTAAATCCAGACCCTTTTCCCAAAGCGCTTTACACCCTGTTCTCTGGTGGTTTAATTACAGGCCGCTTTTCCGAACTCATTTAACTACAGACATCAGATCAGACTGTGTACAGCCCAAGAGTTTGCACTGAACAAAATCTTGTTTAATTGGGTCGCTTCTCTGACTGTGTCTAAATGTTAGTCTAGCCTCTTCCATTGTATGACACGAAGGAAGTATGTAAGAAATCCCTTGCAAAGATATATTGTATGACATATTATTCAAGTCTGAGCAGTTTTCTCTCTTGGCATTTAACAAAGGACTGATTATTCAATAAAATTGAAAAACTTACAAATATGCGTCCAGACTTTTTGAATTTGTAATGAGGCTTTACAAACATTTTTTTTTTAATCAAATAACAACTAAATGTAAACCAAAATAGAAAATGAAGAAAGAAAGTTTCCTCAGAGGAAAGTGTGCTGTAAGCGTGAGAGCAGTCGTTGCAGAATGGAAGCATCACTCCAGTGCGCGAGAGAGTTTGGCGGAACTGTAGGTATGCTGTGACTTTCTGCTCCCTCCGATCTCTTTCTGGATCTCAGAAATGAGGATCTGAGACAGAACAATGCCTGCGATCTGTAGATCAAACAGAAGAACTGTGTCAGGACAGCAGTGTGCATGGAGAGAGGATAATAATTTCAGTTTCTGCCCAACACCCACTGAAAAATGTATGAATGGAATTGCAGCACATTGCACTGAATTATATATGCAATAAGCATACACTCATTTCAAAAGGACCACAATCTTGAAAGGGGATATGTGTATAATTTAGGTTGTCTGGATCTATGCCTATACTCAAATATATAAATTATTAAAAAGGTCAAAAACATACATTATGATCTATTCGCTCATTATTTCAGGTCAATTCAAACAATAGAAGTTGATTAACAACTCTTAACTCGGAAGAGTAATTCGCCAGTGGTTTCCTCGATATTTTATTTTCATATGACTTTTTATAATAGGGTAAATTACACACACCCATATCAAACATGTGAATTTTTAATCTGTTACAGGCCTATGGGCCATTCTACAGAATTGGTGCAAACCGCTGTCCCTCATCCAAAAAACACAAAGCATTTAATTATTAAAATCTTAGATGTTTATCAAGATCCTTCAACTATCTATTGAAACCTACAATATTTAAGATATCAGTAAGCTTTATATAAATGAAAATCATAATTTATAGGCTTCGTTCAATTAGAAGGTGGCTGTCCCAAACTCTAACCACTAAATTTCAACTTGTGAAAATGATATTGAATTTTTTTTCTTTTTTTTTAAATATACATATATTTTATATTTTATTTTTTAAATCATGAAACTTTATCTTACAAAAAAACAAACAAAAAAAAAAAGTTCCTGCATTTTCATGTCACTACCACAACAGTGAATGTTGTAGCCATAGACAATATTATGTCCCTTTTCAGCGTTGCGCTCGCATTCACATGTGCGCTCGTCTTTTGACTTCCGATCTGTATTTTCACAGCAATCTTGCATAGGTAAAAAATTCCCGGTCGATATTTGTTAAGACATCTTTTTTACAATGCTTATGGTAAACATTCCAATGCTCATGATAACTTTTGTTAACTCTACAATAAATCCACTTCACCATCTAATTACTCCTCGACAACGATGCCATAGAAATATACAGAGCGACCGCAAAAACGGAAGTCCTGTGTCAGTCTCTCTCATGTGCTAAATGGTGAGTAGATTGATCCCATCATTTTGAGCTAAATGTGTTCTAAAGTCTAAAAATCTGTGTAACTTTAAGGAATATCTCTACCAAACTCCTTTTTTCTGCTATTGAGAAACATTTTTGGATGTTATTCCTTAAAATGTAGTTGTTATGTGTTCAGCCGTTCTGACCAGTAATTGCTAATCATGTGCTGATTAGCATCTTCAAGCTAGGCTCAAAAGTGTCTAAAATTGTCACTACCAAAACAGGCACAACCAAAACATGTCTAGAAGTTTCGGTTGTGACATTATTGTTTTGGTATAGTGACAAAACGGAACACATACTCTTTTATTTGGAGGAATAAACTACATTTTAGTACAGTTATGCAAATAATTACTATACTGTAGTATGTTTTAGTATGCAAGATTCTGTTAAAATTCTGTAATGTGACTATTACAATTACTTAAGCTTACAATTAAGGTTACAATTACTTAAGCTTGCAGTCCATATCATAGGTGTAAGGTTGTTGTCAGTAATGTTAATTTTTATGATTAACTTGACTGGGAGAATGACCTAAAACTCACACTAACATACCTTAAAAAATAGAAAAACTATAACAGAGAGACACAGAGAATACAAATAAAATTTAAGGGATGACCCAGTGAAGTACGAAGAATATTTAAGGAAAGAAAGAGAAAGAAATAAGAAATGAAGGTAGGTTGAAGAGTATCAGTGAATTATCTGTCAGGGAGCAAAGACATGTCAGAAATGCTTGGAGGAAAAGACAGAAAAAAAAAAAGTGGAGACATTTTTGCAGGGCTTCCACACCACCTAGCACTAGTGAGGGTGAGATCAGACACCAGTGCACATACACATTGGGGGAAAAGGGAGAAAACGAACAAAAATCACTAACTATAAAAAAATGTCACACACACAGTTCAGTGGTTCTGGAGATTTATCTGACTGAGGAAGATTATTCTGAAATTACATTATTCTGAAACTTGTGTGCATACTCTTTGAGGTGGACTCCCTAAACCTTCATTATATGACTGACAGACAGCAACGGTTTGACTAAAAATGTCAAAATTGAAAATACTGTGGAAACAAAGACACTGCATCTTGGATGCCCTTGAGGTAAGCTCAAACATATCAAAAATTAATTTCAAAGTGAACTATCCATTTAACATCACAGCTGTACCACCCTATTCAGTACAATTTTCATGTTATCACTGTGAAGCTGCTTTGATACAATCTGTATTGTGAAAAGCGCTATACAAATAAATGTGACTTGACTTGACTTAACAATTCATGTTTCTACTGTAGGCTACTGACCAAACAGCACCCATGATTAGAAGATCAGAAGCATTTTGAGAAACTGAAATGATTCAACTGAATGTTACCTGTGGTAAAGCGAGACCCAGAGTCAGTGCCCCAACTAACATCAGGTGAGATTCAATCCATATTGCAGCTCTGTCTGCACAGCCCACCGGATAGATAGATTTAGTGGCGTCCGCATAGTTCTGTGTCTGAACCCCAAAGCCACACATGCTGTTGATCACAGTCTGAAAGAGTAAAAGAGAAGAAGATGTTTTTGTCGTTACTGCTTTGTCTCTTCAGATGTTACTAGTCTTCAAGCAGCAGGGGGCAGTAATGTTTTAGCCTCATCCTTGTCATGTTTGCTTAATGCATCTCATTTTAAATCCATAGTATACAAATACAAACGTGATTAATTAGTAGTATTGCTCAAATAAGCACCACCATTAATACTATGCATAGTTTGCCAAATTTCTAGGGACCAGAATATTATCTGGGGAGATTCAGAGCTAGTAATCAACCATATAACAATCAACCAAAATACCCCAGCACAGTAAAAACACCTGCACACATTAGCAGCAGTATAAAAGTGTCCCGACAAGAGGTACACATGTAAATGAAGTAACATTGTGCAGGTTCTTGGTGCTTTTGATTCTATTGTTGATGATTTTTGTCGTTCCTTTAGTCTGGTTTGTTGCATGTTTAATGTTACAACCAAAGGCAGTTTTTGACATCTACCCAGACCAGCTGCATCCTACTTTATATAATGAGTCAGGGCCAGTCATTTCCCCTTCAGCTTTTTACAACCTTAGTGTGAGCATTTCACCATGCTCTCTGACAAACTGCGGGTGTTGAAAACCTTTTGTTTTCTGGGTTGCTGGTGTATGCAGGTCACGGTCAAATCTGTAGACATATGCTGTTTTCAATTGAGCGTTTGCACCAGGAATTTTACTTAACATTGTGTGGTCTAATCATAAAGATCTTTCTTCAGAGATTTTTCGCAGCTTTCAGTATTCATCACTGACAAAAAAACATACCCTTGAAAGATCATTTTTGTGTCTGAACGGGGATGAAATACCACTTTCAACAGCATTTCCAAAACTATATTTTGTGTCGATGGTTAAAAAAAACAAATGCATCCCTGAACAGGTCACCATTAATAATGCTATGATTCATTTTCATAACATCTGCCCAGATGCTGCCATAGAGAAGTGCCATTGTCTCCAAGTGAACAGCTGTTTGGATGAATCACAGAATCATTCCTTTTTGCTTCAAACAACATGTTTGAATACTGTAAGACAATTAAACCCATAAACCAAACAGCTTTTCTCCCTCCGCATCATAAATGTAGTATAGTTCCTCAATTTCCTTCTGTTTTTGTTTGAAATAATTGCATTTCGTTCTCCCCGGCTTGTTTAGAGAGTGTTTACCCAGCAATCACTGTAGATATTTGCCAAGGGAACAGAGACCATAATATTTAGGTCTGCCAAGGAGTCGCTCTATACCGGTGATCTATGTTCTGTTTGAGTATCTTATCAGTATTTAGACACGTCTCACAGATTGAACTGAGGCACAGGTTTAGCATTTCAGCCAAGAAATGCTTTGGACGTCATGCCAAAATGGCACCACTCGGTCATTCCCTGACTTGAGAGGCACGAAAGCAATTCAGAACACATCAATTCTTCTCAAATTGCTGCTATGACAACTGTGTAGAATTTGAAACTTTGAATTACTGATACATTTGGTAAACCCAATCTGTTTAACTTCACAAAGCTTTTATAACAGGGGTTGTAATTAGCGGTGCAGGCCATCATCGTTAAAGATGAAGGCCCAAAGGACACTGAATCCATCTTTCATGGCACTTTTTTTGCAGAGCGCAATAAACCAATGAGCGCATACAGTTTTGCTGAGCTGATGAGATGAAAAATAATACAGCTTTGCCTTTGCGCTAATGCTGCACTACAAAGACTGAGAACAAAAAGGCTTGGATTGTGTTGAAATAAAGGATCAAAATGAAGGATCACTGTATAACTGAACTGTATAACATACAGTTAACATGGTTTTTGCTTGCCTGTGCAACCCTCGCCACCTTGATGCTAGTGTTTTAGGTACAGTAGTTGCCTGTTTTGCTGTGGCTAAAGCGTTCTGAGTGGTTGTTAGCATGTTGCTGTGCTGTTGCTAGGATATATTTGGGGGCGGGGTGCTAATTGAATGTGGGCTTTTAACATGTGCCAGAAAATCTCTATGATGTTTTGGGGTCGTATTAGGTCCATAGTGTTTTATCATCATCCACTAGATGTTTGAATTCTGAGAATTTATTCTTTTATTTTTATTTTTTTTATGAAAGTACAAACTAAGAAATAGCTATTATATGAGCAATAGTAGTAAAATTTCCAGCAAATAATTTGTATGTATGCTTTAGGTCTCCAATTTCAGTGTATGCTTTGAGTGATACAGGATACAATTCATTTCAAAAAGGATTTTCAAAAAGATTTATTTGTGACGTGGCGTGTTTGTTCTTGTTTACGTTTTTGTAGGTTCTGGTTTATCTCTTACCCGTTTCTAGAGCTGTCACGATAACTACTTTTTGTTGTGCGATATATTGCACCAAAATTAATTGCGATAAACGATATTATTGC
>JAOTRC010000002.1:12405068-12415218 GCA_027497675.1 Cyprinella lutrensis | reverse complement strand
ATCAAAATTCAAGACTTTTTAAGGTATTATTTCCAAATTCATAAATTCAATGCTTTTAAGGCTTTTTAAGACCCTGTGGGAACCCTGTCTGAAAACGAGGTGTGTTCAGGCAAATTGTTGTATTATTCAGTTAAACTTTCTTTACTTAAATAGTTATAATGATACTAAAATTTAACGTTTCTGCTTCTTCCTGTTTTCTATCCAGCGTGATCTGGACTTTACCTTTGAGCTGGATTTTAAAGGTCAGCTATGTGAAGCCGCTATCGCTCACGACTATAAGATGCGCTAAGCATCCAGCAGAGGTGAGACGCGGTTCTTGACAGCATTCAGAGAACCAGGAGTCGCTCCAGATCATAGCTACAGCAACACAGAGAGAAAGACCAGGACGTACGTTATTCCTGGGAGTCTTGCCACTGTTTTTTGGAGCGGGGTGGCACTTCTAGCAATAGCGTCCTTGCCTTCGCCAACTGTAGCCTGCACTAGTACGCCATCTCTCCGACTGTTCAGGGGCCGATTATGACGGCACCCCACTGCAATGAAAAGAATGTCATGGGCTTATGAATGTTAAGTGTTAGTTTATGGTTACTTTGCTTTTTAGTTTTTATATAAGGAGTTTGAGTTCATGGTGAAGGTGTGCGTCCCAGACTTGCAAAGTTTAACATATTAAACTTGCATACATAGTTTAATTAACACTTACATAACTGTAGTAATAATTCATTGTAACGGAATTTAACAACTTTATTGCAGTAGGATACATTGTTATGTAGATTTAAGATCAGGTTTTGACAAAATCCAGGTCATTCTCGGGAAACGAGGCCATTTGTGTTTGAAAATGTCAGGTTTTTAGTTAAATATCATTGGCCAATACCACATTATTTTTTAAAGGCAGCATTTTTTGCTTTGCGCTTATTTTTTTTTTTTTTTTTGTAAAGCTGAAGCATTAAAAACTATGATAATTTTTTACCACCTGGTTTGCAAAAACAACTATTAAGCTTTACGAAGCCAATTTACAGTATGTACCGTACATAAATGTGACCATGAAAGAATATTGATAAAGACTTAAGAGAAATTTAAGAAACATTTTTTAGTATGTTAAAATCAATTTTGTTTGTCGCAGCATAATCTGCAATTTTTTTGTGCAAATTTATTTAGCATTTTATACGTTTTAATAAAAGGACAATTTAATTTTTTTTTTTTTTTTAGAATCTATATTGTGATGCATGGACATACAAATTGGAATAGAATTGCATGCCAATTTGCATGTTGCAAAGAAAATTATAGATTTAAAACTGAATGTTTCATTTTAAAACTTTTGTGCATTACACACATTTTTTAAAGTTTTTTTTTAATATAATATAAAATCATTAAGTTCTGTATCCTAATAATTATAATGTAGTGCATCATGTGGATACCATTTCCTGAGAATGACCCATCCATATTAAAATAAGATTTGAGGCATTAATGACAGTTTTAAACCTAAAAATGTTTTCGCCTACATGAAAATCAAAGCAAAAATGAATCAAAAGCAAATAATGGAAATTAACAGCCGAACGTACGTTTGCAATACGCTGATGTGATGAACTTGTGCATTTGTTTTTCTAGCTTTATGAGATTGCAATATGTAGTGTTAATTATGATTCTAGGTGTGTGATAATTACATTTCCACTTGCATCTGCTAAGCGCAGAGCTGAAAATATATAGAGAGAAACAGCACATAATTTATACATATCAAAACATATGCCATGTGGAATGTTGGCTCTGTCTGTGGTGAGATCTTGATGAGCTGGACTCAGATGGCATGCTGCTCTTCACCTGTGCTCTTATTAGAGTCTTTGCCAAGGCGATGACTGGGATCCGTCCCGTCCCGGTACATCTGTGACCCCCGTGTCACAGCTGATTATACTGTTCAAGTCCTCACCAAAGACATTCGGTTCACTAGCAAAGCACATTGTCCTTTTTTTTTAATATGTATTGTTCATATCTGATAGAGTGTTTATTACTGAAATTTGAGGTTTACATGTTAAAAATCTTTTAAAATGATAATTCAGCCATGATTTCAGCATCTGTCAAGATAATAGTTAATAACATAGCTTAAAACGAATAATATTAAAGCCAAGTAAAATGTTTAGGTGTAATAGCATGCCATATTGAACGCATCCTTGACTGTCTGTAAAGGTTGACATAATGCTGTAATGAAAGATTGTATGTATTGATGTAAGATGTTGGTAAAGCAGAAAATAAAAGCCATTTGTCCTTTAACATGCAGTGTGATACTCATAGACAGTAAAAGTACTGTAATGCTTGATTGTGCTCTAAATGAAGTACGACTTGTAGTCCACAAGGGGGCGTGAAAATATTATGAAAAACAGACACACTGGTTTTGGAATTTTGCACACCGCTTACTATGATATAAACATAGCTTAGCAGTCATGTAGGTGTATATGATGATTCTTTGCCATATGCTCCTCTGTTCAACAAATTCATTGTTTTGTTTTCAGCTGTAATTGTCAGTAGTAGCCTACAATGATGGGCAGCCATGCTATCTCTTCACCCCAGAGGGAATGATAGAGAGAATCCCTTGAGAGAATTGACATCCAGTGGGGTAAAAAAAAAAAGGAATTCATTAAAATTGTACAGACAGGTCACTACCATGAAGTTTATATCGTCATCATGTTACCTTTTGTTTGCTAAGATCTCAACCAGTTTAATCGCTTTTCTAACTGTTCCTTCGTTAACAAGCATGATGTCAGAAATATCGAATGGAACAGAAGTTGTCATTGTCCAGTGTAAAAACAATTAATTACAATAATGCAAGCCTTTCTCTGGCAAAATCCACATCTATAAAACTGAGTTTTTTAGCTAGTTTGCGGTTTCCTTTTCAGGGTACCAAATGCTCATCCTCGTGAAGATTTCGTGTTCAATCAACCACAAACTCACCAAAAAGGAAGGAACACGTCAGCGACAGAGGACTTATTAGATGGAAGAAAATCGGTTATGCCACAATACTTTCAAATTCCTGCACAAGTAAACTAAGGACCCACCTCTTAGAATTTTGTAACAAAAGCTCAATGTTGCTTCCAATCCGTAGGCCTACCCCTAAAATCCTTTCACTTTTTCTGTCGCATGCTTCCAGTTGCAAAAACCAGTTCTTGTAAACACAGAGTCACTCCGCCAAATTTCCAACGGGGAAAACAAAATGCTGAATCTGCTTGCTCTGAATATTCTAGCCTTATTCCTTATCAGTACCAATTTGCCGAAATTGGTACAGAAGTTTTCTTTGGAAACTGCTTTAAACATACCTGGACTGGCTTGTCTTTACCGAGGTCCTCTAGTAAATAAATTATGCGATGATGGCGCCGGTGAGTGACTGGCAGAGCCGTTAGCGGAGTTAGCGGGCTGCTTTCAGAGTCCACTCTGCTTATTTGGAGCTTCGAGGAGCCAGAAGTAGCAGCAGGTGTGCGCTTATTGTGAAGACGGCGTTTTCATATTTACACGGCGATCAAAAGCACGCGAATTCTGACCCATTTGGCTTTCCATACACATGCAGCTCTTACTAACTTACGCGATCGTTATAAATGTGTTTCGAATGTGTTTAAACACAAAACACATCCACTTGCACATATTTGACAATTGGGATATCAGTGTTTCATGCTATAGCTAATACATTTGTGAATATTTTGAATAAAAAAAGGACAAATTACATAAAAACAGACTATCGTTCATTTAGCTGTGTTGCGCTCTGTCACGTGACAAGCAATGACGCTTCACCGTGGAAACATTAAAGTGAAAGGTTCTAAATAACAGTCGCCTTAAAAAAAAAAACTCAGGTGGATTTTTTTTTTTAACGTGTGGAAGGGTCAACTACAATATTATTGATTTAGCTTAATAATCACAAAATAAGGAAATGTTAAAATGCAATTGGCCAATGGTATGGGTTGTTTGGTGTCTGCTCTAAAGGCATTCCTCGGCAGGTGAACTTCATGGTTGATGAAGCCCATGGTGGCATCTCCTTAGTAAAGGCTCAAATGTGGTGATTTCATACTTGCATTAGATGTGCATCTCCATGTCTGCAATAATTGCTTAGGGCAAAACAAAAAACGTTTTGTCCTTTGGTTTTGTGCCTGGAGACAAGAGTCACAATGCGTTTGCATTTGCACAGGAGCATAACCTTGAACTTGAACAAAACAATAAATTAACACTTATTTTTGTTCAGTAGGCTCTATTGGTCACATGAATTCATCATGTTCAGTATTTCCTTTTAGAATAGCCAGTTTTAAAAAAAATACAGCATACTGCATTTGTAATCCGAACAACTTGGATTGTTTTTTGGAAAATGTTGCAGATTTTTCATGTAATCTTTCCATACTGTGTACATTATACACGCTGCATACTAAGAGATACAGTACGCTCTATCGAACATAGCCAATGTGCATATCGTCAATAAATAAACAATTACTTGTATTATTTAAAGGGATTTTGGAAACCATTCCGCTCTCAAAATGCGTTGGTGGAAAAGGGGCTAGTGTAAAGAGTATCTGAAAGATAAAAAAATATAAATAAAATATTTCCAAGAAAAAGAAAAAAATACACAAAACAGTTACGCATTTTAAACATTTAAATACTTTATTTAAACGGGTAAACCCGGCTTAACCAGTTTAACCTCAGGCTAAGCTTTCAGAACAATGCCTTTTCTGAATTCTTATGTTTTAGTGTTTCATCATTAGCCGACATGTAATGCCTCATTTTACCATTACCTTGAAAGCACAAACTAGAATTAATGCAAACATAGTATTCTTTATTTCAACATTTCACTCAAAATACATTTCTATTTTATATTTACACATGTATACAATAAAGTAGGAACATTTACAAGACCCCATGAGCATGAAATCATCTAAAACATTCACATGGTGTTCAAATTTAGTGTATTCTGACCAGCTGTGATAGAGAATCAATGTGTGAATCCACACGAAGACTCATATTGTGATCACTGAAAAACCGAACGACTTGATAAAACACAGTATAAGCCTTTTTGTTCATCTTAGATGTGCATAAGTCCACTGTCTGGTGGACAATTAATGCTTCCTTAAAAATGTGAGGAAATCGTTACTTATGGTAAATGTGAATAGTACTCAGCAAGACTTTATCCACTGATTTAACACTGACTACATTAAATTACAAAAACAGATATATATATTACTATTGGCAAAATACATGAAATACAATCAAAAAGTGTTCTCAAATCAATGTTAGACAAATTTCAATAGATCAATTGTTTCAATGGAGTTAAAAAACGACAACACTGAACCCTGTTAAAACCGAATCCTCATGTAAACCACCTGCTTGCTTCATGGCAGTGTGTTAAAAATATTCATGCTGGTGAGAGTCAATAGAGACATTTTTCCATGTCTGCTTGCTAGGAATAATAAAGGAATAATTCAAAATGTTCAGTCCATCACATAAGTTATAAATAATACATTTGTGCAAATGACTGTAAACAAACTAGCATGTGTAGGAGCTTGTTTTGCCAATTTAAAATACACTTTCCAAGACCTTCATATTAAAAAGATAAAGTACAATGACAGTCAATACGAAAATACAATTTTGTTTACTTCAATAGTGTGATGGGTGTTTTAAATGACCTTAGGGACACATTTGATGAATTCTAGTGTACAATACTATAGTGCACTAAAGCCCTAAATCTTACTGTTATCATAAAACTCAATTCGTTTCACACTGTAAAGAGGTACTGGTTCATAAAAAAAAAAAAAGACCAAACATTTTTAACTCTACAGTGGTCGTACAAAAATGCTGACATTAGAGAAAACAGGAAGATAAGATAAGAGCAGGACAAACCAGATCAGCATTAACACCAAGGTTTCTGTGAGTGTGTATGGAAGGCTTTCTACTAGCAGCAGGACTTCTTCTTAGCAGCGCTGTCTACTAGCGACACAGTTTTCTCTTTTTCTCTATCCTCTTGTTCTTTCAGAACTCTGGCAGAGAGGGAAAAAAAGTTTCATATTGTATGAGGTGCAATAAAATGCAACAAAATAATAATTTTTCATAGCACTTTGAGATTTGGTGTCAAATGTAAAGTGCTTTACAAATAAAATGTATTATTATTCATTATTATTATTCATATTTTTGTCATGTGTTTTTTTATTTATTTATATAAAAATTATTTATTTGCTTACATTTTTTAGTTACTTTCTGAAATCATTTTGATTTTAACATTTCTTTCTTTTAAAAATTAAAATTCTATTTTTTTATATATAATTTTAACTTATTTCTGTTAGTTGCTAAGGCAATTTTTTGTTAGTTTTTAATGGAATATTTATATTGTATTACGTAATAATAACAATGATAATAACACATATGGTTAGCTGCAAGGCACAAGCTGCTAAAAAATAATAATAATAATAAAAACAAATCACTGGATTTTAAGATTGTAAAGTAAGGTTGGAGGCATTAAAATGTTGTTAAAGTTTCACTTCATAGCAACTAAAAAGTCATGAGTAGAAGTATATATTTCATCATGTGTTAATAAAGTGCAAGTGTGTAATCTGTAATTATGTATTTTGCGTGGACAGAAATTCTTCAACATATCTTATATTTCAATCTTTTCTATAAAAATGTTTGACTAGGACCACTACACTGATCTATAATTGTGGTATCATAGATTACAGATAAACCCGGCACTAAACATGTAAAAACGAAACAATCCGTGGTTTGTTTTGTGTTTGTCACACAGTCATTTCCTGTCTATGGGGCCGGTTCCCACGTGCATTTTTGCGTTCAAGGGCAGTGGAATAGAGATGCGTTTTTTGAATGTTGAACTTCTTCAAGCCTTGACCTCTACATTTTCAGAACAAGCATGTCATGCACGAAACATGAGCAAAAATGTCAAAAACATCCATCTAGCACATATTTACATAGAAAAACCATGGAAATTCTGACAACGCGGAGAGCAAAAATGCATTCAGTGTGAATAGGGTGGTTCTTGGTCAGACTAAACTGCAAAGTGAACCACAGAATACACCTGGAACATAAAAACACGCTTCCATATTCTGATTTTAAAAGAAATGAGTCATTTGATAAATATTTGATCAGAATATTTAATGTGTCCTTGTTCAAATGTAATTATTAATTTACGTACTGAGTAATATCAAATAACAACATTTACTATATAAGGTAGAGTTAGGAACAGGGTTTGGTTTAGGGAATGTTGCTTGTAATTATGTATAATCTACTGTTATTAAGTACATGTAGCATGTAAAATGTAATGTGCAAACGTACAGTAAGTACATGTAAAATAAAAGTGTTTTCATAAACTCTTACCTTGCCATGTGAATCATGGACTCCATCACATTGTGGCTTGAAAAAGCACTGCACTCATAGAAGATCAATTGAAAGTCCTGAAAGAGTGAACAGAATAACTTATATTAAGAATAACGAGTCATTCTTATGTCATTCAGTGTGGTTCTTAATGTCTGCTGAGTACACACAACAGTAAATGACAGGAAACCACTTCATATATCTCATCTAACTACACTCTGAGCCTGTTCTTTTACTTGTTCATTTTTAAGAGTGCCATGCTAAATATGTTTAATGGTGGTCCATTAGTGCCAATCCAGGGCCCAAATTCACTCACCTTGGCTAGTTTCTCTCCCGTTCCCAGCGGAATTACTCTCTCGCGGTCTAGGTCTGTCTTATTCCCCAAGAGCATGATGGGAATGTCCTCACCTGCTCCCTCCTGTAATATGACAAATGACAACCACATTCCATTATAACTAGTAAAAACTGCAGTGATGATACCTTTGCTTACTTGAAATACATTTTTTTGGTTAATATACACTACTATTCAAAAGTTTGAGATTTAAAGTTTTTTAAAAAGTCTCTTGCTCCCAAGATTATCAAGACAGCATTTGTTTTATGGAAAAATACAGTAAAAACAGGAATATTGTGAATTTTTTTATTAAAATTTCAAATAAATGTTTTTATGATGGCAAAGCTGAATTTTCAGCATTATTACTCCAGTGTTTAGTGTCACATGATCCTTCAGAAATCATTCTAATAGGCTGATTTACAGCTCAAGTAACATTTCTTATTATTCTCAATGTTAAAGTCAATTGTGCTGCTAATTAAAATATTAATATTATTATGGTTTACACAAAATATTTTGTGTAAACCATAATACTATTTTAGTATGTTTTGATGAATCAAAAAAAATCATTTATGCTTTTGTATGCTTTAATGATAAATGTCTTTACTGTAACTTTTGATCAATTTAATACATCCTTGCTCAATAAAAGTATTGATTTCTTCATATATATATATGAAGCAAGCACCATTTTCTTCCTTGTGACAACTATCTGCACATTCTTTTCTTAGACCAATAGCTTATACATAAAAAAAGAAAAACACATTGTACCACAGAAGCCTATTGCTTCTTGCTATTACTAGTCGGAGATAGGAGGTAATTATAATTTAAGTGGAAGAGGCATGTTCATAACTAGAGAGCATTTTATTGGACAAAATACACCATTACCCCATTATTTTGTTACAAATCCAATCAATATCTCAAACAAACTTCATTTTGGAGCTTTATGTGTACATAAGCATACATTTTGTCTTGACTCCTAAAGAAAGTGGAAATGAATCACTCACCTGCACGCTGGTCAGCCACTGCCTCACTGCTGTGAAAGTCTGCTCACTAGTGATGTCATACACCACTACCACACCATCGGCCTTGCGGAAAAACTGCTTGGTGATGCTGCGATACCTAAGGAGGAAACCCACAATGAAACTTTTGCATTCATCCGTTTTCTTAGTCAGCAGACACAATGGCACGATCAACAAACAACTAGGCCTCTGATAATGACTACTGGTCTTTATACTTAAATATAAAGAAAATATCACTTGCCTCTCCTGCCCAGCTGTGTCCCACATTTGCAGGGCTATCTGGCTGTTGTCCACTGTTAGAGTCTTCACACTAAAGTCAATACCTGCACACGTCACACACATGAAAGAAGTCAGTCTGAAAGCGGAGGAAGGGGGTCTGACATTTAATGTCTTCATGCTTTTTTAGTTTTTTTCTTCCCAGAGGAAGCGCCACACGCACAAGCCCTGACTAAAGGGCAGATGGAATTGATTTGAGGTTTTAATCAATACCAAGTTATTGATAAATGTTTAAAACTAGATCAATATAGGAATCATGCAAATTGAGACACATTATTTTCCTGTTATAGTTTTAAGTGCCATGTAAATAGTATGGTGCATGAATATGATAATCGATCAATATCATAGTAGACTGTGGTATTAATGCATCATGGTATTGCCACATAGCTATTTTGTAAAGCTTTTTTAAAGTTTGAGGTTAGTGAGAGTTTTGTTAAAGAAATTATTACTTTTATTCAGAAAGGGCAGATTATTGATCAAAACAGTGACTTTACCATGATAAAAAAATTCAAATAAATGCTGTTTCTATTCATGCAAATTTTCCCGTTTCAACAAAAATATTAAGGAGCAACAGTTTTCAACACTGATAATAAGAATTTTTCCTTGAGCACCAAATTAGCATATCAGAATGATTTCTGAAGGATCATGTGACGCTAAAAGGAGTAATGACGCTAAAATTTAGCTTTACCATCACAGGAATAAATTACATTTTAAAATATATTTAAATAGAAAACAGTTATTTTAAATGGTAATATTTCAGAATATTAATCTTTTTACAGTTTTCTTATTAAATACATGGTGTGTATAAGAGATACAAATAGAAATAATAATACTTATTATTATTGACACAATAGAAAATATACTTATTGCTGTATTTATTTTGAAATAGTCCAGACCAGAGTGTGTTAAAGGATGAAATTAAGAGTCAGTAAAACCTTGTTCTGTGAGATTAAATATCTTTTAACAATCTCACTGTCATTCGAATGTGGAGAATTAAAGGGATACTCCACTTTTTTTTTTTTTTTTTTTGAAATAGGCTCATTTTACCACTCCCCCAGAGTTAAACAGTTGGGTTTTACCGTTTTCGAATGTATCCAGCCCATTTTCTGATATTTAGAAGAATATCAGTAACTCCGCAGTTTCTGGTCTCATTGACTTCCATAGTATATTTTTTTCCTACTATGGAAGTCAG
>JAOTRC010000002.1:12349172-12368770 GCA_027497675.1 Cyprinella lutrensis | reverse complement strand
TTTTACCTTTAAATTACATGTACTTTCCAACAACATGTATTTAAAATAATACTAAATTAATTATTTAAAAATAAAAGCCTAAAAAAATGTTTAAATGTCATAAACATATTTCCTTTAGATGGATTTTGAATCATTTGAATTGAGGGATTTTGTGTGAAGGACATGTTTTGTCCCTTATCTCAAGACTCAGTGCTGCTGTGTATATATAAAAGTCAACATAAAACAACATTTGCAACCATTTTTTTTCCATTATATGAAATAATGTATTTCAGAATTAAATGTAATAAAAAATGTAATGTTCTGTTCCACTTGAATTATCTAAAGGAATTGCAGAAAATAACACCAGCCACTTTTCCATTGGTCAGACAAACATAGTCCCGCCCACAAACCAACATTGTTGCGCCAGAGTTTGTACTCTTTTCACAAAACCAACCTCTGAATTCTTTATGGTTGACTCTGCATATGAAACTAGGATAGAAAGTATTTTAACACTGAAAGAAAAAAAAAAGGTTAGCAAACTAAAGTGAAAACAAATGTTTGGCTGAGAATCGTTTGCTTCCCACGCTTCAATTGACGTTTTTACTCGAGTTGAGCCTGGGACTTAGGAGATGATACTCTCTCATTTACTGTAAAAAAAAAAAACACCACAATGATTCCGTGCAGTTTAATGTGAAATGACAAAAATAGAACCGTCCTTTTTGGGAGGCAAAAAGTCAACGTATTTTGTGACATGTGTAACAATGTAACTCAAAAACTCAAATTAATGCTCTTACTCCCTATAATTATTTGTACCCTGAGATACTCTTAAGAATTAGAGTGAACTGAAAGTTGTTGCGGTTTGTGGGTTGGAGGGTTGTCTATTCAAGCAGAATTCACTTTGGGAAATGACACTTAATTTACAATACTACATTACCAGTGAGCTGAATATTATGACATTTGCTGGGAAAGACAAACTAATATATCTCAGACAGACCTTCAAAAATGAGTCTCCAAACATATTAAAATTTATTTGTGATGGATTGCTCATTCAAAATCCTTGTTGAAGGTGAACATTGTAATTCTGCCTGCGTGTTCATCAAAGGTGTTGTGAGGTCAAAAAACACAAATATGCTTTACATCCCGGCAGCTGCTGGGTGCAGCCAAAAAAACGATGGAAAAAAATAAATATTTTGGAAACACAAACTCTGGCAGATTATACATAAACTCTGAGGAAATAAATCTCGGACTGAAGATTCTTTATAGGTGTTGGTGGGAGACATGTCTTGGACTATGGCATAAATTGGTTGTTTATATGTTCTCATGCGAAGCCAAAACTAAAATGAACTGCCAATATGTGCATATAATACACCCTGCTGTTGTTGTGCTGTTACTCTGGATGGCTTATTCCAGTTGTCAGGGTGCAAGAGGTTTCTATTTTTGTAGTTTCTTGGATGACTATATAACCCTTTAATTTTGAGTCAGTTAAACAATTTTTTATACATACGAATCAGATGCTGCCTTATTGAGTGCAGAGAGTCTCTAATTCGTCTCGTTGATGGGTTCCTTGTGTGAAGTCTGCTATAGTTTTAAAGTATGATTATGATGACTAAAACCTCAAGTATTATGGTCTATTCACACCAAGAATGAATATGCTGCAAATGTTTGTTGCAAACAATAAAGTAGATATTTCCTATCATGTATTAGCTGTTTGTGAATGTAAAAGATCTGCAGCATTTGAAAGATGAAAGTGCAAGACAAATTGAGTTTTTGTTTCCCAAAAGAAAGAACTGTTTCTGTACTGCCTGAAACAAGTCCTCAGTAATTCCAGTTTTACTTCTTGGACAAATCTATGTAGGTTTGTTAAAAATGTGCTAAATGCAAATAATGTGGTTTTTATTGGCTGCCCATGAACAATGTCTACTTTGACCTGCACTCAAATACTGTAGTTGTTCAGGGCTGGAAGACTTTGGTTTGTGTTCTCGACATTGTGTTTCTGGGCTTCGAAGAGCAGGCTCGAATTGATTTTGTAAAACCGATGCCATTGTTACTGTTCGTATCACTTTGTATTAGGGTTGCCAACTTCAGAAAAGAAAAAGGCTGGACAATTGTGGTTCTTTACAGGAAAATAAGGGACACTCAAAATATTTGTAGTAGGCTACTGTAGCCTATCACATAGTATATATTAGAGCCAGACTGATATATCGGCAGGCCGATATTATTGGCCGATATAAGGCATTTTCCAAACTTTTCGTATTCTTTTCTTTCTTTTCATTTTTTATTTTTTCTGTACTGTACTGACATAAACTTTTAAACATCTGGTAATTGTATTTTTATGTGTATCGTAATTCAGCAAAGAACCCAGATAGATTGTGCTTTTTGCCAAAATTATTTATTAAATATATGTATATTGATCAGCTCTACCTATCATACAAGAATGAATTTGGTTTCTATTTAGCCAGATGAATATTCAGTTGTGTGAATTAACCTTTCGTCAGTTAGTTAGGCATTTTTTGCTTCACATTTGGCACGAATAGCCCTATTTCTAAGTCTTAGTTTCCCTTTAGTGCCTTGGGGTTCCCTCTACTTTCTTGCAGAGAATGTTAAGAAATTCAGCCAGATCCTGAGTGTACTTGCAGTATGTTTTGCTTTAAGGATGATGTCACTCCACCTGTAATGTCCTACGGGAGTCTATGGTCATTGCACCATGCTGCACTACAGTCCAATTTCCTGCCTCATCAGTACTGTGATGTCTCAGACCTAGAAATAATCCACACTGAAATGTTTTGGCACTGAAATTCAGCACTAAACTGAGTTCCTCTGGCAGTTCCCAATAAAATGCATGTACTAGATGTTGCATGTCCTCATCCTCTTTTCCTGTCCTGGTTTTTTTCCTGGCACTGAACGATAATTGCTTTACTGATTAGCTATATAAATTAATATACACAGTATTTCCTTAAAAAATAAATTCCAGCACAGCTCTTCAACAAACATACATGTAATGAAATGGCCCTTCACAATAAATAAGGATTTACAATGAACTCTTTTAGAGCTACATATGGAAATGTATCAATAATTAACCTTACTCACCTGTTGAATGATAAAAACACCATCTCTGTGATGATTTATAACATTTCAAATTCTAGTTCTCGCCATTTCTGAAACGCCAAGCCAATGTTGATTCTTGTTTTATTACGAGAACTGTCACATTCTATTATTCCCAGCAGGCTCTCTTCTGTTATTTTTTTTATTTTTATTTTTTGGGTGATTCCTCAGAGGTTCGACATGGTCAACCTTTCTGGCTCATTGTGACAACCTTTGCCACTCCAATTTGGAGTTTCTGTAGTATGTTTGATTTGAATAAAAAAGACAATGTGTTTAAAGGGATAGTTCACCCATAAATGAAAATTAATTACTCACCCCCATGCTGTACCTACCCCGTAAGACCTTCGTTCAACTTCGGAAAACAAATGAAGATATTTTTTATTAAATTTGAGGGCTTTATCACTACCACATGGGCTGGCACCCATAAGGGATTGAAACTTGACGGCCCAGAAAGTCAATAAAGAAAATTTTTAAATATTCCATGTGACAACAGTGGCTCACCTATAAGTTTATCATGTGACGAGAATACTTTTTGTGCTAAAAACAAAACAAAAATAACAACTTTATTCGACTATTCCTTATCTTCCTTGTAGGCCTGAGACGAGAGTTCAAGAGATTTCAGCACGCCAAATATGCATTTATTCTATCTGGCTTATTTGTAAGTGTTAACTCGTGAAAAACATGTTTTAGAAGAAGGATTGATGATGTATTGACGTTGTATTTAAATGTTGTTAATTTCGAACAAAAGAGTTACATAGTGTACCTTTAATCAATCTGGGCTTTTGGATTATGTGTTTTGATTGGCAGCCCTACTAATAAATAATGAAAACTCAACAAAGATGGTTTTATAACCCTCAAACAATCTCTCCAGGTTATCTTGAGTATATTCCAGTTCACCCATGTGCTTTCAGGTCATTTTTTTCACCTATTTTATGGAACGAAGAAAGCTGCCGAAGCAGATAAAGTCAATCAGACTGAGTGAACAAGCATGAATCAAATGTCCTCCTCTGAAAGGTAGATTTATGGTCACCACATGGGCGATAAATCCTACGATACCTGGCTCAAATGACATTATACTGTGCTTTCACACATCTTTCTCTCTATCACGCTGTTTTTCTCTGTTTCAGTGCCAGAGAATGTGGGAGAGAAGATCCCTTAAGCTAAAATATGAAATTCTACAAAGAACAAAACAAGATTTCATGGCAGTGCTTTTCTATGGCTATATTGATGAAGTCACAATGTCTTGTGAGAAAGGCTAGTGTGGATTTTTAGGTTTCACAACAGTTCTAAATTAAAAGTGCAAAAGGTTTAGTAGTGGAGAACAAGTTTCTGTGCTTGTTTCAAGTGGTGACAACATTATGACAAGTTCACATCTGGTTTTGCACAATTCAGCTGTGTAGCTTGCATTTAATCATGCTGTTGTGAAGGAAGCTGGCTTCGTGGACAATATAGATAAGTGTTTCCAATCTTCTGTGGTTTACTGGAAGACAAAAGCATCACTGTATTATGAGGAAAGATGCTTTTCACATACAAATAAAGAGTCAGAAACTTCAGTTTGCCACCATATTTTCTGAGTACATGCATGCACATATGTGGTTTAATTTCCACTTCCACTTATGCAATGTTGAGAAGGCATGGACTGGAGTAATCGCTGAAATGTGACCAAGCACACCATTATAATAAAATGCACAAGGATGGACCTCATTTAGTATTTTTGTCTTCTAGCTACATTGGATTGTATCATTTATCTGCTTTTCCATATATCCCCCTTCTGCGTATTCACATTTGAATATGGCTGTCTCATTACATTGAGTTCGCCTGCCCTTCACATACAGTAGGTCACCTTTGAATCTGTTATAGTGTGGATAATAAAGTTTTCATAATATTGTAAGTGCAATAGAAGCTACATATTTTAATGTCTATAATTTTTTTATAGTATTATACAAACACGTATATGTTAAAAGAATATGCATTTATCATACAGATCTCATTAAACTAATCTTTTTCTGGGTCATTAGGAATCCAACAAACAGTCCGTTTCCCGAAGGCATTGTTAGCCAACTATGTTCGCAAGTTCCGTCGTTACCAATAGAGTTCAATGTGAATTGCGACCAACTTACGACCATAGTTGGCTAACGATGCTTTCGGGAAAAGCACCCCGATCTCATGGGAATTCATACGAATTTTACAAGGTGGCCAATTCGTAACAATTCGCACGACCTGACTCGTACGAATTAGTACGATTTTTGCTAAATCGTACATATTTTCCGAATTGGCCAATTCGTACGGATTTAGTCTGAATTTGACACTTTTGTCTTTTAATAGACTCAAATATCAGGGCAATTTAATGTGAACTGAACCCAACCACTTAGCACCATTCCAGACATATATAAGCACATTGCTAAATATCCTCAAAATAAACTGCATTATTCCCTTACTAAACCATATAGATAACCCATGTGTGGCAGCATTTATTTTCTGTACTAGTTTTCTCAGTTACATTTTATGGTTACACCCTATTTTAAGGTGTCATCGTTACAGTGTAATTATATATTTAAGTTCTGAGTAAAAATAATTAACTACATGTAGGGTTAGCCTATAGGATTAGGTTTTGGGTTAGGGTTAATTGCGTGTAATTATGCATGATTTACTCTTATTACTGTATTCGTAACATATAACAAGGACACTGTAAAATAAAGTATTACCCTTATTTTACAGTATTTGCACACCTAAGAAAGTACTGGGTTACATAACAGGTTAAGAGTCACCTTTATTTATATAGTGCTTTTTACAATACAGATTGTATCACAGCAGCTTCACAGTGTTTACATTTACATTAATTTAGTTGATGCTTTTATCCAAAGAGACTTACAATTGAGCAACTAGGGGTTAAGTGTCTTGCTCAGAGACACATTGGTGTCTCACATTTGAACCCGGGTCTCTCACACCCAATGCATGTCTCTTATCCACTGCCCCATCACCACCCCATAGTGATAACATGAAAATTATATAACAAAGTTTGTTTCTTGAAGAAAATTGCTTCAACGTCCATCTCAAGTATGGCAGCTCAATAATATTGTTGAATATTAAATGTCCCCAACTAAGCAAGCCAAAAGCCAAGGCAACAGTGGCAAGGAACCAAAATTTCATCAGTGGCAGAATGGAGAAAAAAAAAAAAAAAAGAAAAGAAAAAAAAACTCGGGAGAAAGGCTTTGGGGAAAATAAACTCCAGAGAAACTGAGAAAATAAACCTTGGTTAGTATCCTAACTAATTGTTACCCAGTTTTTGTAATTAGTATAATATGTACATGGGGAACATGACTGTAAATTAAAGTCTTGTCTTTGTCTCATGCATTAAGTATGAAACTGCATAATGGCAGATTGTACTCATCCATCAGCAGTTATATTACAGCCGAGGCGATGGAATGTTTTTGTCTGACTTGTCATGACCTATGGAAAGTCCTGACCCCTTTTTATTAAAAGCTCGGCCGTATAGCATTGGCCATGAGAGCGAGTAAAGTAGAATTTGAATCGCTTCCAGAGTGAACAAATGATAAATGAGCACTGAAAACATCACACTAGTCATCTTACACAAATGCCACTGACAGCACATGTTCGGCTCACAAAGTCAAAGATGGTGTTTGTTTTTTTTTCACATGCCAAATGTCTTTTAAGATTTTATTAATGAACCAAGGGTTGTGTTGAAAAGGTAAGCAGGGAATCTCTTTTTTTCTTGGTTCCAAAGAAAACCTTCTTGAAACGCTACTTTGCAGTGTTCGCTGAACAATAGTGAAGTATCTGTATAGCAGTTGCTTAATTTGATAATTTCTTTTGCAGAAATAATGTCCGTTGAGTTGCATGACAAAGTTTCATATACTTCACTGTAAATATTTTTGTTGGTTTAACTTAAAAGTAAGTTTAGTTACCTGGTTGCTTTAAAAATTTGATTTATTGCAATGTTGGGGATTGGTTTAATCAAACCCCAAAATATTATGTTTTTTGTTTTTTTTTTCACATGCCATAAAATGAATTCTATGAAACTATTTCATTTTCTGTCAGTGTTAAATATGTGCTTGAAATCTTATTGACGTTCTGTTTAGAAGGTTTAATTGTGTCCACTGATTTTCTTTTCGAGTTATGCCTGTGGACGTTAATTTTAGCCCTGCAAATGATGGATTAATGATGTTGTCATTTTGATTTGACCAGAGGGCATATATATGACATATGTTTTGCTGTTCTCTGACAGATCCATTCAAATAGCAGAGAAGATGAAGGCAAGGTGGGCTTCCTTTACCCTCTCTGATTTCCATATGAAATAATTTCCCTTGAGAGATCCCTGTGGTGCTGCGTTTAAATGACCAGTTCTTTGGTGAGTGGATCCTTTCAGAATGCTGAAATAAAAATTAACATGTTTTGTATAAGGTCTTGATGGTTATAGCTCATAAGAAAGAAGAATTGCTAATGAGTTTTTTAAAAAAAAAAATCTCAATCATTTCTCCAAGACTGCAATGAGACGGGGCAATTTGCTTTTCAGATGTTTTTCCTTAGAAACACTTACGTCTCCTCACCAGTTTCAGAAGAGATGTCAAAAATATCACACATTTAGCTCATCTTAAATGTCTTAAATCTTAAAGTCTGTAAATCAAAAGTCATACCTCAAAATCAGCTCAAACATTTCTCTCCAAATTTTTCAATAATGTAGATTACTATGTTATTCACATTAATATTTCTGTTTTACTATAAAGTATGTTAACAGATGCTTCACTTTTATTGTCCTTTTTTAGGATAAATACACTCTTCACTATTTGAGATCAGTAGGATTTAATTATTTTATTAAGTAAATTATTTATTCAGTAATGGTGTGTTAAATTGATCAAAAGTGTCAGTAAAGATATTTACAATATTACAAAAGAAATGCTGTCTTTTTAAACTTTCTTTTCATCAAAGAATCCTGAAAAATTAAGCAGCACTGTTTTCAACATTGATCATACTAAGAAATGTTTCAAATCAGCATCTTATAATGATTTCTGAAGAATCATGGGACACTAAAAACTGATTAATGGCTGCTGAATATTCAGCTTTGACATCAGAGGAATAAATATTAAAATAGAAAATGGTGATTTTAAATTGTAATGATATTTCACAATACTATTTTAACTGTATTTTTGATACAGAAGAGACTTCAAAAGCATTTTAAAAGTCTTACCGACCCAAAACTTTGAAACTAATTAAAAGTTTGAAAATAATTCACTATACGTAAAAGACAATGACTACGGTTACATGCAGTCAATAACCCATTCAAAATCAGGATATTAGCAATAACCCCGTCGCGCACGGCCACGTAAACACCGGCAAAAACCCGAATATGCTCATATCCCAGATTTTAAAAACCCATATTATCCCTGGAGTACCCCTTTTCCAACCCGAATTTTTGGTCGTGTAAACGCGTATCGGCATATCCCCATAGTGATTTGTGTTATGCGCATGTTCTATTCGCAAGGAATGTTGGTCTTTTGAGTAAAGGAACTTCTATGGCGCATACAAAAACCCACGTGCCGTGCAGTATACCATAAACAAGAGGAAGTAAACAAGAAGTAGAGGTAAACATGGCGAGACACAGCACCATACTTTTGGAGTGAGGAGGAAACCAGCAACAAAGCGCAAACAAAGGCAAAGTCTATCTGCCCCGAACTATTCATTATCCGCGTGTTGCTACTGTTGTTGTTGCCTTTAGATACAGTAAGAAGAATCGGAAATAACACATATTGAGTCTTAATGTTTTCCGTACGTCCAGACGCCCAATCAGTATATTGCCAATTGATTTCAAATTCCATGTATACAGGAGGAACTCTCTCTGCTCACGCATGTAACCGGGTTATTCTGAATGTTTCGAAAACCAGAATAGTGACATTAACCCGACCATAACCCGAATATTGACAGTTAAACGTAGTCAATGACTACGTTTACATGTAGCCAATTTTCGGGTTATGGTCACTATTCGGGTTTCTGAAACATTAGAAATAACCCGTTTACATGCGTGAGCAGAGAGAGTTCCTCCTGTATACATGGAATTGCAATATCCCGATGTAAACAGTGACTCGTAGTTAGCGTCTAGACGTACGGACAAACTTAAGACGGAATATACATCATTTCTGATTCTTCTTCCTGTATTCAAAGACAACAACAACAGCACCACTCGGATAATAAATAGTTCGGGGCAGACAGCGATCGCCTTTGTTTGCGCTTTGATGCTGTTAACATCACTGACCTCGCTCCAAAAGTATGCTGTGCTGTGTCTCACCTGGTTTCACCATATTTACTTCCGGTATATTGCACACAGATTTTTATATCCGCCGAGAAGTTTCTCTACTCAAGACCAAGATTCCCTGCGAATAGAACATGCGCAGAAAACAAATCACTATGGGGATATACCAATACGCGTTTACATGACCAAAAATTCGGGTTAGAAAAGGGGTACCCCAGGTATAATATTCCGGTTTTTAAAATCCGGGATATGAGCATATTCAGGTTTTTGCCGGTGTTTACATGGCCGTTCGCGACCAGGTTATAGCTAATATCCCGGTTTTGAACGTGTTTTAGGCTGCATGTAAAGATAGTCAATAGAACCCTGTTAAGTCTTCGAGAGGAGCCTCAGTATTTTCAGTATTATTATTTTTTTTTTTTTTCATCTGGTATAAAATACTTTTTTGTACATGATTTATTAACTAAACATGGATTGATTCCTCCTAAGATCTATTCCTACATAAAATTCTGTAATGCAAATCTGTCAAGCATTACCAAGAAACCATCACAGAATTGAGAACGAGATGGATCAGGTGGTAATACTAATTTGGCAAGACAAATAGCCTCATTCAAGTCCTCTGCCATAAGCTCTATAGAATCGCCATTTTGCAGTGCCTATCAACAAACCCGTTTTTTCCCCCCACATTTGTTCACTGATTGATCACGCATATCCGTTTCGCTGTGTGTGCCGGCCAGTGTTTATAGTTACTGGAGTGTGTTGGGTAAATACTGGGATTAACATGAAGGATCGATCCATTTTACATCAGCACGGAACTTTTGGAAACCCATCGTGTTTCTTTCACAGGCTCTAATCCTGTGGCGGAGACTTCTCAGCTGCTCCGTCCATTTGTAGAAATACGCTCCCAGGCAAGTCTATGCTTCATATAGATGGGCAGACAATGCCAGAGCACATGCACACGTAGAAACGTACACTGAGTCACATAAACACTAGAGTCGCAGACCAGAATCAGTCAACATCAAGCCGTGTGAGCTCGACACACACGCTCGGGGCTCAATGTAAATATGCTATGATCTGTCCTCTGATTTATTTACTACTGACATGCTTTTCCACACACTCATTTATAGACTGTCAAGAGTGCATGCTGGGAAGTGGTGTAACTGTGGAAAAAGAGACAAATCTGTGCATTTTTGTTTGATGATTTAGGAAACAATTTAGCATAGTCATAATATGTATCCCTTTTTATTAAAAAAAGCTTGAAGGTACTGTCATCATTTCCTCACACTCATGTCATTTCAAACCTGTTTGGCTTTCTTTCTTCCTGTGAATATAGTATGATTTATTTTGTCGAATGCACACTTCTATTTTTCACAAATGATAAAAAAGATATAGTGACTGTCAAGCTCCAAATAGGACAAAAGAGAGTCCTGGACATTCAGGTTTGGAACAACGTGAGGTTGAGTAAATAATGACAGAATTTTAATTTTGGTGGAACTATTCCTTTAACGACAAAATGTGATGGTAGCCTACACATTTGGCTCGAATTCTTGCCGTTTTCCTCCCATATTATTTTAGTGCTTCCTCAGATTTGGTTGATTATGTGCGATTTTAGTGCAGATCCAATTTTACAACCATGAGGTTTGGCTGAGACTCGAGCTGCTTTTGATTTTCCTTATCTAGACCACAATCTTAGCCATTGAAGAGTTTTCATCTTTGTGAAGCCTTGAGTAAAAAATAATACCATAGAGTGGACCCCAAAATTATTTGCGTATTAAGTGGCATTTGTTTTAAAGAAAGCACAAACTCAAAAACTCAAAAAGAGTTTTTAGGTCAAAGTATATACTGTACACTACCATTCAAAGGTTTTTGGTCAGTACGATTTTTTATGCTTTTGAAAGAAGCTCTTAAGCCCACCAAGGCATTTATTTGATCAAAAATGCTGTAAAAACACAAACACTGTGAATTTTTAATAGAGCCAGGCCGGTATATCGGCAGACCGATATTATTCGCCGATATTAGTGATTTTCCAAATTATCGGTATTGGCAGTTAAAATGGCCGATAAATGAATATTTCAAAAATAAAATAAAAACGGACGAAACACGCTTGAACCATGTCATGAGTGTTGGAGTTGTTTTTTGTCCACCAGAGAGCACTCTGCACCGTTCCCATTGGCAACACTCTTTGAGTTGGTCATTGCTTGAAGAACAATTAAAAGAACATCCCCATCAGTTCTCTTAACTCAAATAAGCATGACAAAATTTGTTACTATCATGTTTAAAAGTTTAAATAAATAAATTAAAAAATAAAACATGGCTTCAAAATCCTTTATCGGTCGGGCTCTAATTTTTAAAATAAATTTTCGATTTTAGTATCTATTTGTCAATGTCACATGATCCTTCAGCAATCATTCTAATTATAAAGAAACATTTCTTATTAATTTCTCAGTTATTATTCATATATTCGTTTCATGATTGTCATGAATAGAAATGTCAAAGAGCATTTATCCATGCTGAATTAAAATATTCGTTTCTTTAACCCTCTGAGGACCAAAAATGCGCCCCCGCGTTTTGATAGTTTTTTTTTCACATAGCTGCAACATAGACTTAAAATACTCATTAATTTTCATAAATAAAATCAATACATGATTATAAACTATAGAGATGCTTAACTTTGAAATATGTATTATAAAATACTTTAAAAATAATACTTTATACGGAAAAATAATTTTCTTTTCAAGATGTTTCCAACTCTAAATTTGAACCAATTCTACACAATGGCTCATATAACCTATTTGGCCAGGATTTGTTTCCAGGTATGACTAAAAATGGGTTTTTGACTTTCATTTATATTTTGATATAAATAAACACACATAAACAATATTCTCTCAAAAATACAAACATGTACATACATGTTGCTCACATATTATGGTCGCCCTGTTTGTGCTAAATAGAGTGTAATTTCACCTGTGCCATTAATATGTTTATAAGCAATTGAAAAAAGTACAAATGTCAGTGCATGTCAGAACATCTCAAGGACCCCAAATACACCTTGGTTCCCAGGGGGTTAAAAACAAGCATACTGACTTTGAACAGCATATATGCAGAAGGAAGTTCTTGATTAAAAGTTAGCTATGTGAGAAATCATTAGCAGATGCCACTTGTTTTGATATTTCTATACATTTAAGTGGCCTAAGAGTCCAAATTTCACGGTCATTGTAAATATCCATTCATTCCCTATGGGGCATTTCTGTTTGACCAAATCAGTATGTGACAAAGTATGCCCATTCTTAAACATATGCAGCACAGATGTGCGGTTTCACATCTTTAAGCCACAGACACACAACCTGATGTTTCTTTAATTCCTCTCCTATAATTACAAGTGTCTGCCTGCCGCCCCAGAACACCAGGATGAATAAAGCATTCACATATGAAAACTGAATATATGTATACATAGATCTGTTTTCAATGGATCAAATTGATACAGTGTGTATTTGGTGCCATTCGTTAGGTTTCTATGCAATGTCTGTCTGACAAAGAAGATAAAGCATGTTTGGATAATTTTCTCTCTTGCTAGTCTCTTATCTCCATCTCATTCATTAAAGTGAAAATCATGATGGATTAAATTTAGTCTGTGAGGGCTCAATGACCAAGTAAACCACAATTACACTGATCCAGGATGTGAGCGATTTAGGAAACAAAGGGAAAGTTCAGTCGTGGAACAGTTTTGTGAGCTGTTTGTTGTACACTGTGACAGTATTTAATATAGTTTCCCTTTCAGTGAGTGGTTCTTAAAAGAACCATTTTGTTTAGTGTGAAGATCATTTTAATAATCTAAAGAATCCTTTTCCACTATAAAGAACCTTTTGTGGAAATGGAAAGGTTCCATGAATGTTAAAGGTTCTTCATGGAATCATTAATGCCAATAAAGAACCTTTATTTTAGTAAAGACATGCAAAAACCGCTTGATTCAGATCTTCCAGTACTGGTCTGCACATTTCCCTTAATGCCCATGACCCTCTAAAAAGTGAACGTATGTTGCATATCATAACTGAAGTCTGCTTTTCCATTTTTCTATCCTCTAGTCAACACAGCTTTCATACTAGTCAGATTGTCTTGACGACAGACATGCAAGCGAGCTCCAATGAGGGAAATCTGAGCAGACATCATGAAAGTTCATAATTCGCCATCTGCACGGTAAGGCTTTTGTATTCATTTGCATATTTTGACATGGTGAAAGATGAGCCAATGAAGCTTTGGATTGCAAATTTGGTGAGGTTTTAGAAAAGACAGACTGCATTGTTTGTGGTTTAAGTGGAGTTAAGTTAGCTTTAGCTGATTATTGCAGGGACGCCATACTACTTATTTGAAGTCGTGTAATGTTATCCTTATGGAGACTTTCATGATTGAAATGGCAGTCAAAGTCTTTTGACAGTCTAGAAACTGTTCTTCATAGTATGCTGTAAATACATTGATATTAAGAAATGAAAATTCTATTCTGAGAGAACAGAGAGAATCTGTAGTTATGGTAAACTGGTATGGTAAATATGGTAAGACGAGAAGCATTTCTTGTTCTTTGTACATGGACCTGCGTAAGAAATATTTGAGTGATCTCACACTTGTTGATGTTTGTGTTGATGAGTCACAGGTTTGTGAGTCGAAACATTCATGGAGACTAGCATTGTATATGGAATGGAAAAAAAAGCATCTGTCATGCTATTGTGACTTTGGACAGAGCCGGACAGAGAACATTTACTTGAGTACAGTACTGACGTACAATTTTGAGGGATCTGTACTTTACTTGAGTATCATTTTTGGGGAGTACTCATGACTTTACTCAAGTACATTTGTGAGGGAAATATTGTACTCTTTACTCCGCTACATTTCTATCCATAACCATGAGTACCTGTTACTACTTCAGAAAAGAAAAAAAATGGAAAAAAGAAATATCTCGGAAAACCCTCAATTTGTTGTTTTCCTCTCAAAAGTGATTGGATTGTGCATGCGCCACTGATCGGGACAGCCTATCAGCAATCACCTTCAGCTTTCCGCCGAAGTCAACTCCATGGTCATATCTAGATAAGAGACGAAACCATGGACGAAAAATGGATGAAGACGCAGCAGGTCCATCCCGGGAATGTACCAACCCATGGCCCCACCTCGCCAGACTATTCAAATTTTCAGAATTTTCCAAAATTTTCTTCTAATTCTTCTAAATTACCTCTAATGTTAAATAAAGCAACATGGTAAAAGATGCAAATGACTTGATTTTACTTTCAATTCCTTTTACATTCTCCAAGGTATTTACATTAAAAATTTTCATAACTCCATGTAGGACATTTCTGCATATAAATGTAAGCACTGTGGGAGTAGTAATGCAATATGAACTCTTGTACTCTTGATACTCAAGTACATTTAAAAACATCTCAGGTTACACATATAACCTGGTTCCCTGAGAGGGAACGAGACGCTGCGTTTGAGAAGTGGTGGGAATGCCCTGCGTGATTACCTCGTGAAGCCCATGTAAAATCAGTTCAATGGAAGCCCGAAACGTCATAGGCGTCATAGATCAGGAAACTATAAAGCACCCCTGAAATCAGACCACGCCAGCTTCTGAAAAAACCTGAAGCAAATCGATCAGGGCATGCAGGAAGTATAGCAGGCAAACGCAGCATCTCGTTCCCTCTCAGGGAAATAGGGTGACATAAGTAACCTGAGACGTTCCCTTTCAAGGGAACTTCGTTGCATTTGAGGCGCGGTGGGAACCCCATACCCACTACGCCATAGTGACAAATGCCTGTTCTGTGTGAAGTCCTTGCGCACACTAAGAAGCAAGCAACCTTGTCCCTGAGTGGAGAGGTCAAGGTCATAAAATCTGACAAATGTATGCAGAGAGGACCATCCTGCCGCATAACAAATATCAAGAAGGGAAACACCCGAAATAAAGGCCGTAGAGGCCGCCATACTCCTAGTAGAATAGGCCCAAACAGCCATAGGTGAAGCCACTTCATAAGCCAATGATGTCTATCCATTTGCTCATAACCTGTTTAGATGCAGGGCACCCTCTCTTGAGTGACCCAAAGCAGACAAATAATTGTTTACGCCACAGGACAGCTCTGTGAATGTAGGCATCTAATGCCCGAACTGGACATAACAGGTTCAGTCATTCCTGACTTGGGGTATTAAAAGGTGGAGGATAAAAGGCCTGCAGCACTATAGGGCCCCCAACATTAACTGGGAGTAAAACCCGGTCTAGGGTATAGAAATGCTTTCACCATACCAGGTGCAAATTCCAGAAATGAGGGATAAACCGACAGGGCATGTAGATTTCCAATTCTTCTGATAGAAGAAATAGCAAGGACAAAAAAGAGTCTTTAGAATAAGGAATTTTTCTGAAAGATCTTCAATGGGCTCAAAGGGAGCCAAAGCCAGACCTTCAAGTACAATGGCTAAATCCCAGGCCCATGCCGAACTGCCATAAACTCAGATTGAGCAAGGATCAACCAATCATTGATGTAGTATAATATGCGAATGCCCTGGAGTCTCAGAGAAGCCAGCGCTGCATCCACGCATACTGTAAAGGTGTGGGGTAAAAAACCTAGGCCAAATGTGAGAGCCCGATAATGGTATGCTTCACCCCCGAAAGCAAAACTCAGGAACCTCCCTTATTCTCTTTCAGAAACAATGAAGTAATGGCTGTCTGCAGGGAGGAGGAACCACTTCTACAGCTCCTTTTGCAGAAGTGTCAGTACTTCCTGAGAGGAGGACCCCAAGAAATCTGGGTGGACGAGAACCGAACTGAATTCTAAAACCCTTTTCTATAATGTGCAGGACCCACTGAGAAATATGTAGCTCCTCAGAGAGTCGCACCCCAGAGGTCGCCGAAGCGAAACGATTTCTCAAAACCGTCCCTGCCCCAGAGGAGCCCTCAAAAGCCTGATAGCCTGGATTTTTTGAGACAGGACTTCTTGTCTAAGCTTTATTAGAGATGACGACAGTCCTCAGATCTTGCCTATCTCTAACTAGCTTAGTTTCTACAACCTACGATCCAACGATTATTACTCAAGTAATAAAGCTGTGTACTCTGTCCGCCTCTGGTTTTGTGTTTTATATTGTATAAGTTTCTGGCTATACAGCTAATTCACGTCATTACTATCTTACTGAAATACTACTGCTAAGCAGCTGTGGGCCACTATTACCTAAACTGTGTCTATCAATGCAGATTGTCAGTCGTTCTTTGAGTAAATATAAAGGATAGAGAAAAATTTGTTTTACGGACATATGTTACATCAGTCATTCACATCAGTGCTAGGCGAACATATGCACCGTTATTGATACAGTTAATATAGTTCTTCCAATGTTTCATCATCGGACTTGCGTTTGGATTGATATAATCGAAGTCATCGTTACTGTTTTCATAGTTCAGTCGCTGAGTTGTAGAAAGCCACGGACAGAGCTGACGTTCAGTTATGGTGATAGGCGTGCAGCTTCTGACAGGCGCTGTACGCTGTATACCAATCACAACAGACTGGGCCATCTGGCCAATCAGAGCACAGCAGGCTTTCGGAAAGGATGGATATAGAGAGAGTGGTTCATACGATAAGTCGAGAATCATTGAACAATGTGGTGATGCAATGTAAATTATGTGCAAATTAAAGTGTTTTTTTTGTTTGTTTGTTTGTTTTTTTTTACTTTTGATGCATGCAATCCGGCTGTAGGAGACACATTTGGGAGCCTTTAAAACATAATAATAAGGGCACTTTAAACAAAAAAAATCTGACTGGTGGACAGTTTGATAGACAGACATTTAGTTATTTAGATAGATGAATAATTAGTTAATTAGTTAGAACGACGGACGGATAGGCAGACAGACAGACAGACATGGGTGTTTTTGTGTTCACTGCAGTAATTAACACAAGCATGTACAGCACGCGGTACAACAGTGACTATTTCTGTTAATTTCCCCCCTCATGTTTTTTATTGGCTGTCCCAATTACCACAACCAGTCGATCAAATTCATCATGTCGACTGCAGTTAATGCTCTTGTTAGCCTATTAGTGCAGTAATCTAATCAGAGAGCAGGACCATCACACAGTGAGATGTCCTAATCAGACATTTTCCTGCCAATTTCCCACTGCTCGTTAAGTTAACGATCTTTTCGCAGAGCGACAAATTGTCATAATTGATTTTCTCAAAGTCAAGGCAAAGACTGCAGGACCCCTCAGGAGCTCCACTGTCCATCCCTCCATTCTCCCACCTAAAATATAAGACCATAAGAAACATTACAAACTCATCCCATGTAAAAAGTGGTTTGTTGGTCTTTGGAGCTTTATGGTCTACCAGTCTGGTTAAACTGGAGTTCACCTGGTCAGCGGACACCCCAAAACCATTGTAAAATCAGTAATCCAGACAAGTCTGACCAGCCTGGGAGACCAGTCTAAACTGGTTTAAGCTGAAGAGTTGACAGCCAGTGGAGTCTCAATGAACTAAATCAGTGTATCTCTTAAAGTGCAAACTTGCATTAAGGGCTAAGGAGTCATTACTGGATTTTCATATTTTCTGTAAAGAAAAGAAAAGGAAACACATTAAAGCGTAGACGTGCTATCAAATTAAAATTATTTTAAGCAGGCAGAGACCACAGCAGACATTTAATTTCACTTCTGTGTGGAGAGATGTCAGACAGCAAACACATTCTTCCTAAGAAAATAATGAGATTCTAACTAAACTGTGGAACATTTTCTAGCAAAAAATAACATATATAAAATGTGGAAGTTTCTGAAATATTTCATGTAGAATTAATTTATAAAAAATACTGTTCAGAACAGATTTGGTACAATTAGAAGGCCACCGCCTGGAATGTTTCTTTTAAACAGATATGAAAACTTTCACTGAAAATTGAGAGAAAGCAAGTCTAAACTGTACAAGGTTTTTTGTCAGACAGCATTCATAAAAGTCATTGTTTATTCAAACATTCATCCCTTTTAAACATTCACAGACATTCTTAATCAAAATGTCTAAGGGATTGAAAAAAAGTGATAGAAGTGAGATAGCATGCTGCTAAAAACACCAAGGTCATGGATTCAATTCACTAGGAATGTCTGAACTGATACAATACCTTGAATACACCAAGATACTTTGGACGTAAAACGAATGCTGCCTTTGGGGTGATAATAAAAACTGACTAATAAAAACATACATACTGTACTTTATTTCTCCCATTTTCAATCCTGACTCTTCATTCCTGTATCTTCCCTTTCGCGTTCTGCTTTAGAATTTCATTTCATCACGTTTAGAGTCTCACTGATTATTCAGAGTCACAATGGGTGAATTACTGCAAACCACAGCAGATCTGTGACACCTTCCAATTTAAATATACACTGCCTCTCTTCATTAAACAGAACAATGCAGGAAGCAGACAGATGTGGTTATACTAGATTCAACTGAAAACACAGCAGCCACAATATAGAAACTAGGTGAGGAATATAAGCAGGGAAGATCGAGAAAGAGGGAAAGGGAAACATTATGAATAATGAAATGGTTAGGATTGTACATTAATCCGTAATTCCACAGTGCAGGAAGAGAGGCAGGAGATCCATGACAGGAGTGAGGCAGAAGATAGTTTGAAAGTGGGCAAAAAAAAATATATTATGGGACGTTCTGCCTTATTTAAAGTTCAGGTTTCAGTTCCTTCTTTTTTTCTGATTGGCTCTTGTATGCCACTCTCATTATTTATCATGGCATTTTTAAATTTCTATAAATAAACAACAGTATCTGTATAACTATAAGCATGTCACCAGTGCAGGCCTGAAATGTACATTGCCCACCTGTTCTCATCTCCTCATCCATCCATCCTTCTTTCTGCCTCTGAGAGTTAAACAGAAACATCACACAGCTATTTTATCCACTTCACAAACTCGAACATTGTTCTCTGGACCAGTTTGCCGTTAGTGCAATGAGAGTCATGGTGCTCTCATAGCAGAGACTGTCTATTATTCATGGCAGCTGTGTCTCTTATGCTCACCAAGGCTGCATTTATTTGATCGAAAATACAGTAAAACGTCTCTGGTTATGTATGTAACCCTGGCAGTGTTGGGAAAGCTCACTTTCTACACAAACTAGTTCAAAGTTTATTTCACACATTTTAAAATTTTAACACACCTCCCTTTTCGAATCCATTCAGGCGATTTTCTGATATTTAGAAGAATATCAGTAAACAGACTGTTTCTGGTCTCATTGACTTCCATAGTAGCCTATATTT
>JAOTRC010000002.1:12310574-12324396 GCA_027497675.1 Cyprinella lutrensis | reverse complement strand
TTTCCCTTAACATCATATATATATATATATATATATATATACGTATATATGGAGCATGTCACCAAAGAAAAGCCTGTCATTTGCCTAATTAAGCATTACCAGGTCAAATTTTGATGAATTGCTCACAATAAGATCTATAACATGCATTTAGAAAATTCACAGGATAAATATTCATTTCATGCCAACTTTAAGGACCCCATGAAATGGTGTCAAAGGAAAATTGGGGTTTGAAGGGGCTTATCAAATTGAATGTCTCATTTTTAAAATAGCCAGAAGCATTTAGACAAAATTTGAATTGCTAATATTCATATCTTGTTCCCGGAATAGAAATTCTGTTCATTTTTAATGCCTACATTTTCTCACTTTAGCAGTATAAAAGTATATTGACAGATAACCTAACAGATATTGACTAAATATCTGCTGACAAGTTTTAATAAAACTAGGTTGTGAAGTAGAAAGGGAGAAAGAGACAACAGAAAAACAACTTGAGTTTTGCCAAAAACTTAGACACCCATAATTCACTTTTAATTTTGACACCACCCCTCTGTTGATCTGACTGTCCAGCCATGGAACTGTCAAAATCCAGCAGGGAAAACACAAAATTACACTTTTTGCATCATCTGGAAGACTAAAAAAATAGAGCTCTCATTGTTCATTTATATATATTACTAACATTGTGACAATACAAATCTAGTTGAAAATCTGCAAAAAGCTAATAGACTAAAAACCACAAAAGTCCCATTTCTATTTCATGGCTTCGTTACTCGTATGATCTTTCCCAAAACCAACAACCTAGCAACCACGCTAGCCTATAAATAGATATTAAGATAACTTAATTATTCCAAATGTCTTGCAGCCACCCTCTCTTGGTTTCAGACTTGAAGGTCAACACCAGTGAGTCTGCTGACCCACTTTTAGATACCAGAAGGAGCACCCGGCCAATGACTGAAAGGCATTCTGCAGCGCACCATCTGCGCACATGGATAGGTCAAATGTCATTATGCCTTCTGAATCACACCTGGGGAAATTTCTAAAGTGTGATGGATTAGGGAGAACTTCTTAAAGGAGCCGTATGTAAGATTGTGGCCAAAACTGGTACTGCAACCACTTTCAAATTACTGAAGAGCGGTGTATCCCCTCCCCCTCCCTCCTGACTCGAGGTTGCCAGATAGGCTGCAGGATCCAACATTTTTTTATCTGACACGTTTGTATCTGCAGCTTTGGAAACTAGAGCAGAGCTGGCAACCCGAATGCTGCAACACTACTGACTCCGTGATTGGTAGATCGGTGAAGGGTGGAGCATTAGACCAAAACACAACATGACTACACTTTTTAAATGACAATATCCTGGCCGGACTACTGTTGTCAGTGATAAAAGTATTTGAAATAAACATGATTTCTGAATGTCTAGTGACATATCAGGGCCATTTTATGATTATTTGAAATAAATTTCTTACATACAGCTCCTTTAAAGCATACGTTATGAGACCATAATAGTGCATAGACTGAAGATAGTCTCATCAGTGTTAAAACTAACAATTGCCTCTTTACTTACATATACACGTTTGGCTTTATTGTGCATAGTTCATAACTGGATGTTAAAAACGGAAATAAATAAATAAAAATTGCTCTTTATAAGACTGAAAACATCTTTACTTTTCAGCTGACGTCACCAATGCTATCATTCAGCCGATTAAATCAAATCCCGCCTAACTTTTTTCCTCATTGAACATCTTGTTTAAGTCGGAAATGTGTCACATTACAAAGTAAAATGGGTTATGAATGCCAGTTGACTTTGAAAACATGCTCTATTTGACTGATATGTGAGGGAAAAAAATGTGTGAGGATATGGAAGAAAGGTTTATTTGGGCGATTTGAGATTTTTGAGTGTGGAAAAACTGTGCAACTGGTCTATTTCATTATGTAAATCAGATGTGGGAAAGCCATTGGATGCGGAGAGAAACTATGGGCGGCTGGAACAGGCCGGTTATGGGGAACAGGCCTCCATCCAAGCCTCTTCATGACAGTCATTCACCCCCTTCTGTCTAAGACTGTTTGAGAATAAAGCCACAAAAATGCATACATTCCTACATTCATATGATATAAACAGATGGGAAATTGAAGATATTCTCTTGCAAAAAGGTGGGATATTTTACCTGATACCACGAGGAAGCAATCTTTTACACCCTGGAATTTCCTTACACATAAATTAATGTAGACATGAGCCTGGAGAAAGGTTATCTATAACCTTCAGTTGTTATTACACGGATGTTCTGGGTTAGATTTTGTATTACGTTCTGTTGCTAGTGCCGTTCATCCGTTCATTCTTTATCGCACTTCTGTGAGTAATATGAGATTTCCATCTCTGCTGGAAATAACCTTAACTACTTCTGATGTGTTGTGAATGTGTGCAGGTGCAGGTACTCATGCGTGAAATACTGATTCTTTGTGTTTTATAGGCATGAAACACTTTACGTTAACTCATACAATATAGAGTGGATCTTATGATCGTTCCAAATACAGAATTCATTCATACTTCACATCACATATGTCTTCGAGAGCATAGTTGCTCAGTAGGGAACTTGCAAAACAACTTCTTTTTGGCCCAGATAAGGTTACCAAAGTCAAAATCATGTGGACATGTGAGAGGACATGTTTTTCATTCATGACTCATTCAATGCAGATCTGTTGAAGTCAATATTGAGTTTAATAATAAAAGACATCCAAAACCCATGCACTTATTTACTTGAGTTCATTATTTGTGGGTATACTGTAAAAAGTGATCAGTTGACTAAACTTAAAAAAGTGAGGAAATTCATTGCCTTGAAAATGATTAAGTAATAAACTTAAGAAAAAATTAAGTTATGTGAATTTGACAATTCCACAGAACATTTTTTTTGGTAACGCTTATTTTACAGTACAGTACTTACAGTGTACTTAGAAAGTACTGGCTAATATAAGGTATACATGGAACAGGGGTAGGTTTAGGGGTAGGTTCAGGGTTAGTACTAGTTGTTACCCAGTAATTGTACTTAGTAAAATAAGTACATAGTATTTACATGGGTAACTGGACTGTAAAAGGAAGCGTTACCATTTTTTTTTTTTTTTTTTTTTTTACTTAATAAATTTAAGGCAATGGGTTTCCTCACTTTTTTAAGTTAAGTCAACTGAAAGAGGAAAGTTACAGTATATTTCCATTTTTCTAGTGATGGCCTGCTGACTTCTTGCTCATGAATGAGCTTCACTTTCTTATAAATGCCTCACTAACTACTTTTTTTTAATTATGCAGAAAGAACCCTTTCCCAAAAGTGGTATGTCATTGAAATGGCATTTTCAAAGGCTACTCTACTGAATTCAGCATTTTAAAAATGAATTCAGAGTTCTTTTTTTTTTTGGCCAGGGAAATATCTATGTCTCTAACACTGATGGGAAATTGATAATAAAACGTGTATTATACAATTAAGACAATTACATGCACTTACAGCCGCTTGGTTCCAAGCTTACCAAGCCTGCAAACCATAAATGAGTAATGAAGGAGCACATGTTATCAATCACAAATGTCACTCTTTCTAATCTCATGGTGACAAATACGCCAGGTTCTCCCATCCATCACCGCATCCTATGCATTAAATCATTCTGCCTTGAAATGAAATGATAATATCACTTATGTGGCTAAAGGCCATGTAAAGAAACTGTTTTGAACTGTAGACGTGTGATATTGTGGACTGTTGTCTAGTAAAATATAACATTTGCATGGGAACAGATGGACACACAGGGGGTGAAGCTCTGAAAAGAAGAGGACATAAAGTACAAATAAATAATACGTTGTAGCCATAAATCCATACAACACATCTCAAACAAATTTTGGGTTTTAATCATATTTGTATCATTGAATTATTCACCCAAGGTTATTGGTGTGAATCAATCATTCAGTTAAGCAAATCAATTTGTTCAAAAATGTCGATTCAATCAACAAAGCACTTCTATTGTGTTTCTTAGAGATTAACAATTATTTATTTGGACTTTTTTTCTTTAAATGTCAGTTTAAAGCAATGTCTCAATGATATATGATTTGCGTCAGAACAACAGCCCAATTGACTTGTGACATTGCTTAAATAACTTCCTGAACTAAAGAAAATAACTACTCTATTGAAACAAAACGGCTAAGTTCTTTACAAATATATGGTAAACAGACAACATATTTATGAAGTATATAATGTGCTAAAAAGTGCTGATTGCAAATTGAGTTTAAAGCCTATATGTAAATAGCAGGCTATGTTCACCTTAAAGTAATGGAGGTTTTTCCCCACACAGGAAACAGATTATTAGAAAATCATATGAATTTGACATTGAAAAATGACATGGACAAATAATACATTTACAAGAGGGATTACACCTATTTCATGCACAGGAATTCGATATTACACTTTAGTTAATGACATTTCAGCATGGTCTATAAGTCTTCATATGATCTTGAATTGTTATAAGCAAATAGGCTTTTGAGCTCTTTATTGTGTACTCAATCCATTTATACCTCCAAATGTGAAGTATGCCATGTAATTTGCAGCTGGCACTGCTGCAAATGAATTTGAGGGGCCACGTACTTATTCTGCTCTAAAAGAGATTGTGGGATTTGAGACTTTGCTAAGCTTAAATTTGTGGGCCTTAGTTTAACTACTGCTCTTACCTACGTACAATTATCACAGTGACAGGAATTTTGAGGTTTCTGTGTCATATATCCCTATAGCAGGGGGCAAAAAACAAAAATGTTTGCAGATCTGATTGTGTATCAATCCACACACACACTCACACAAAACTGATTTAGGTTGCATACAACCTTCTAATTTTGAATTATACCACTGTAATGTTTGTGAAAACTGTGTGCACAGAATTATCTCAAATTAAGCCATGCGGTCATGAGGGAGTCAACTGAAAACTATAGTCTCAGAAAAACAAATGGTTGTCTTGTGGCACACCCATTCCTATGAAACAAATTTTGTGAAAATCCACCAAGTGCATGAGTTACAAAGGGTCAATTCCTGTGATTCCATCAGTTCTGTGATAGATTACATCATAGTGTCCTGCTGTTCTGTGAATGGCCACATTGAAGCCTGTCTAAGTAGCAAGGGTCTCGCTATTGAACTAGAATTACATCAATATTCACTGGACCATAGAGCACTCTTTGTGTCCTTAGCAACTACAAGATTGATTCTTTCTCTCTTCCTCGGTTTCTTTTCTTCAATTTCTCAAGTCTTCAAAGGAATCCAAATACTCCCTGCTGTTTGAAGAAAGCAGTACATATTACACATAAAGCCTGCTTAAACTGTATGGCTGCTGCGAAATGAAAAATGTATGTAGGTGGAAGACCTGATTAAAGGAGCGATACATTTGCAATGATGATAGTGTTTCTCCACTTTTGCCAAAAACATAATGGCATGTGGTCTGAATGTTGGCCCTCTACTGGATGTTTTAAAATCCACCTCATTTGAGATTGCATGTATAGCCTACATGCTTGATAGAAGCATTACTAGTAGTACTAGTTGTTATCATCATTATGGCTGTTTTTATAGGGCAGGATGGGGAAGATGTCCCCCTTAAAGGGATACTCCACTTTTTTTTTTTTTTTTTTTTTTGGTAATGGGACAAGAAAATGTCGGGTTACTTATATTCTTCTAAATATCAGAAAATCGGCTGAATGGATTTGAAAACGGTAAAACCCAACTGTTTAACTCTGGAGTGGTAAAATGAGCCTATTTCCAAAAATAATCTGGAGACACAAGAGTAGGTCTCAAAATCTTGGTTGTTTCATAGGACATAATAGGCATTCAATATAAACTAAGCAAAGTGATCATTATACAAAAACGGACATCACCTTTGGGCATCGATTTGTCTAGCAGCATCCCAAATGAGGTCATAGGTCAATGCCAATGATAGTAAGTCACATTAGGATTCAAACATAGCTTTTTATTTAACTCAAACAGATGCAAGTGGCCATTTCATTCAGAATAAGACTCATAACATCGAGAGTCCTGCTTATATCAGTTGCTAATACAGTGGTTCTACCCATTCACTCTCAGGGTGAAAAACTGCATTATTCGACGTATATACATAATGTTTTCTTTTCTCGTGTCATAGTGTGGAAATTGGAGAACTATTGTACAATTTACAAAACAAACGAACAAAACGAGTATCAAAACCAAAACTAAGATTTACGACTTGTACTTTAACAGTGATTACATATAAAGCGTACTAGTGTCAAACTTCTCTGTATATAAAAAAAAAAACAAGTAAATCCCAGTGGTTTGCTATTTGTTTAGGACGGACTGTAAACAGGATATAAACATAAGGTATAAATTACGCACCTTATAAACACCACATATCCAGTGACTATTTGGTATAACAAAGCGTCTGAATTGCATAGGGAATAATCAGCACATGAGGTTTTCAATCACTCATCCTCTTATGTGTATATAAAAGTGAGACATTTCAGCGATTCAGCCCTGTTTCATAAGAATAGCAGTAGTCCTCTTGATCTAACGCAGAACACGTACACCAATTTAAACACATTTAAATAAATAAGCAATAAGTTAACATTTAATAATAACAATCTAGTGATTTAAATGACACGCATTATAAATAACTGGTGCATATTCAACCTGGTGCCTAATTAATATCTTTGCAGTATTTGTAGCTTTTCCCGATCCCTAAATGATAACGGATTCGGTTTTAATATTACCGTCTTTTCAAAATGTAATCTCGTCCACACATTAGCTGCTATTATTTGATAAAGTTTCTCTTTATTGAAGTATAATTGTGTTATGTTGCGAAACTAACTATCTAAACTAGGATGACATACTAACATGCACACAAACACTCTCTTTTTACTTGGGGAGTTTGAGTCCACTATGTGTAGGAACCGGAGTAAAAGCAGAACATGTAACTGAAAAAACACTTAAATTCATTAATTCCTTCATATTACAAAAACAAGAAGCAATTAAGCGCATCATAGTCATTTCTTCCTAATTACATCTAGAATTACACATATATCATTTTTTTTCTCATATAATATGTTTTACAAAATACACCTGCTGTTATTTAAAAGTAATAGGGAGTTAAATGAGTGTTTTCATTCGGTTTTCACTCTTTCATTTAAAAAAAAATAAATAAGAGAGCGAAACAGTACTTTATGAAACATTCAAGCTTAGGATTCACTCAAACTTCCTATCTTGGGATGAGCCTTTATGCTGATGGTTTCCACACAACAGGCCCAAACTATAATAATAAAATATCTCTTGGCAATGTATTCGGGATATTAGTGTATATTTGATGAAACCCAAAACATCCATAAAAATGCTCATGTTGGAATTCATTTTACACAAAATATACTTCTAATTATTCCGAAATTTAGCCGAAAAGTACTGTAAAGGTTCAGTTAAAGTATTAAGAGATAAGAGGAGCATTGGCTACCAATACCAACATAATCAGAAAAACACAAATGCGCTGATGTCAACCAAAAGAGAAGACGGGCTCTCAGCCGCATCCCATCACATCTCCTTACCAAAGCCTTCCTTCGTCGAGCGGTCCATTGTTCAATCTGCAGGGGGATGGTTGAGAGGTTGAAAGGGACCCTTAGCAAGCACAGTCCTTGGTGGAGCGCTGTGGCTGCTCATTAAGCTGAGGGCCCTGCTTGTTCCCGACGATGGACGGATCCACCGACTCGGCGTTCTCTGACATCCTGTCACAGATTATGTCCACCAGACGCTCAAATGCCTGCTTCACGTTGATGTTGTCCTTGGCACTGGCCTCAAAATACTCAAAGCCTGTGACAGTCAAAAGCCTCAAATTAAAATGAGAGCTATATGAAAAAGTCATGTTAGACGCAAAAGTGTAAAAAAATCTCACCTAACTGTTCGGACAGCTGTCTTCCTCTCTCCGAAGCAACCACTCTCTCGTCTTCCATGTCACACTTATTTCCCACCAACAGCACTTGAGCATTGTCCCATGAATAGGTCTTAATCTGGGTGGACCTAAGAACAATGAGAGGTCATTAGGAATACTACCGAAATTATAATAATAAAAAACAATAAATTCCCTTTAAAAAGGCACATAAATAAAAAACGTTTTTGACATTGTGTCCTTATGTAGTCATAACGTGGTAAAACAATAAGTAATAAAAACTCTCTTAAAAATATAAATCCGAGTTATTATCCTAACCAGCTGCAACCACGAAAAGTGCCATGATATTCTATCGTTGTTTGGTTCCATGCAAGTAACTCAAATTATGTAATCAGATTACTTTTTACAATTAATTGTAGCAAAGTAATGCATTACTTTCAAATTTACAAACAAAATAGTTTCTCTTTCAAAGACGTCAGGCAAGTTAGTTTGTTTTTCCCATTTAGTAGCCCGAAATAGCATTGCCAAGATGGCGGCTGAGTGGCAGGACTTCCCTAAAAGGACTTTGCTTAACCATATCACATCACACCGGTTGATGCAAATAGTGTATGCTCTCAGGACAGTCTGTATTTTGACAGAAACTATGTCTTTGCAAATGTGTCAATTTTTTCGTACCAGTCCTGAACGGCATTAAAGGAATCCTCATTGGTGATGTCATACATAAGAATGAAGCCCATAGCTCCACGATAGTATGCAGTGGTGATGGTCCTGTACCTTTCCTGCCCAGCAGTGTCCTAAAACATACAATAGTTGGAATAAAAATGTCTTGTGGTTTCTATTAATAAAACACCCCTTAACCAAAATCAATGAAATGTAGCTCAAATCAAAATGTAAGAATTATGCAGATAAGAAAGAAAACCTGGAAATTACAGGATGATAGACTCCTCACCCATATTTGGAGCTTTATCCTCTTATCATTTCGATAGATGGTCTTCACTTTGAAGTCTATGCCGACAGTGCTGACAAAAGCGGGTGTGAAGGAGTCATCAGCATAGCGGAACAGGAAACTGGTTTTTCCAACACTGCTGTTACCGATGATCAGGATCTTAAACATGTAATCAAAGTTCTGATCCGTAGACTCTTTTTGTCCATATCGAGCATCATTAGCTGAGGCCATCTGCAACAACAAAACAGATTCACTGCCAAAGAAGGTCATTCTTAAATTCTTAAAAAATACAATTTTATTTTCAAACCATACATATTAATATATTATTCTATTTAAATCAACATGAAACAGCCTTTGAGTCAAATTTCAGACAAATTTGAGTCTCAGTCCTAAATCCTTTTTAGGGGGTACCTAGGGGCTTTCTCCTTCTTGGTTTTGATTCCATGTTTGTAACCAACATTCAAACCACAGGTTATTTTAGTGAACACAGAAAGATCTGCACAACTGAAAAGTAGGAACAAATAACAGCAGGATAATATGTCTTTCCCAATAAACTAAACTGAAGTCCCTTTCGTGTATTCTCCAAACATTTGCCATGGAAGCAATTAGGACAACTGACATAAATACAAGGTTGATTATATCTATAAATACCAGGTTGATTCACCATAAACGGTTCTTGGCAATGTGTTTGTTATTGTTTTGCTGTTTGCTGAATTACAATACGAATTCAAAGCGAATAGAGGGAGTAACTGGCACTATCCCTGTATCCTTCTGGATTGAACTAGGCGGTCAGTAGCCAGGGATTTTAAAGGTTTTGTGCCGGCTAAACCCTGTGCTTAGCCTGTCAGGAGGAACTGAGCACACGACGATGTTAGGGAAAGATTATGGAAATATATTTCCATTTTTTTAGTGGAAGACCAAGGGGTTTCCTTCCCATATAGGGAAAAAAACAACCTCTCTTAATGTTAATTTCTGGTTTATTCCGTCAGTAAGTTAATTAACCAGGCCACCTGAGCAGACACATCAAGCCTTAATTCAAACACATATGGTTCAGGCTTGGCGTACAAGATAGATAGGAGCAGGGAACCGTTGCGTTTGAGAAGTGCTGCTACGTTTACAATAAACGGCAGCCTGTGTGAGCGAGTCTGCTGGCTGCTATATGGCTGACAATGGTTAACGTTAAGTCCGTAGAGCTCTGGTTAGCATCTATCCGCTTAACACACGGACTGATATCCATATTCATTCGGGTCAGTGAATGACTAACACCGCATCGATCGATCAAACAAACATACAGATAGCATCCATCATAACTGCTAGCGAGCGACTGTGTGTCAAAAGCCAGTTGACATGTTTTAGCATGCAGCGATGGATTATTATACAGCAGAGGCTGTTTGAGCCACCCCAGTTAGCGATGTCAAATGTAGGTTACGCTGTTTTTAAATTAAAACCACTAATTTCCTAAAGTTTCTACGCAACTTCTTGGATCATTTCGAAATAAAATCAAGATTAAGCGTCATGATGTTTCTAGAGAAAGCTCAGCTTACCGTAAGAGGAGGTTTATTTGGTGTGGTTTGGATGCAGCTTCCAGCCTGTGCACCTGCGCTCGTGCTTTCGTCACTCAGCTAGGGGCGGGGCTACACAATGATTGACATGTCACTTTGGCGATTTAGCTGTCTTCTTGATGCATGAAGCAACAAGACTTTAAAGATTTGTTGGTCCGGTTTCACAGACAGGGTTTAGATTAAGCCAGTATTATGCTTTAGTTCATTTAGGACATTAAAGTAGCTTTTGTAAACGTGCCTTAGAAAAAAAAAAAACATTACTGTGCATCTTGAGATGCAAGCACTTATATATTTTAAGATATGTCAGAGCAAGTTGCTTTCAGTGAAAACAGTTCAGACATGCTATTTAGTCTGGGACTAGCTGAAGCCTTATTTTTGACTTTTTAAACGTTTTTGTTTAAATCAGGGAAGCCCATTTCAATAATTTTGTAGCCTTCAGTTCATAATTTAAATGAAAAGTCTTGATTATGATATCATAGAGTTGAAATAATGAAATTATGACAAAAGTTATGAGAGAAATACGAACAGTTTAGACCTTTTATGTCATTATCCAGACTTTGTCATTATCCGGATTTATTTTTGTCAAAATGTCTCAATTATTTGACTTTCCGATGTCATAATTATGGTTATGATTCCATAATTTCAACTTCTTATGTTACAATTGTGTTTTTTCATAATTGTGACTTTTTATGCATATTCTTTACCAAAAAAAGGGGTTTTCTCATGTGGCAAAAATGGGCTGCCTTCCATATAACACAAAGAGTCCAGCTTACTAATATTTCTTTGTTTATTGGCATTGGGAACAGGAAAACAAATCACAGCCACATTAGTAACAGCGTTGTAGTGGTAAACAGTACTGTTGGGATTGTCAGATCTGCAACAGAATGAGACCAAAACACAGGTGTGCGTTGTACAGTCAGGGCGAAACTTTGCGTGGCCACTCAGCATTTCTTTCACCACACGAAACATTGCCGTTAAAAGCACAGACTGACATTAAAATGAACAAATAGCCAATAATTAAAAGCCCCGTTTACATACAAAGATTCACTGTCTCCAATATTAAAATTCATACCATGGTATAAAAAGGACACAAAAAAATCTGACTTACAATGAGCACATTGCGTCAGAAAGACTTATGAAACCTGTTATTTATCATGAATAATCATAAATAAAATTTCAGTTTGACAAAACAACAGTTTTGAATATAGAAGAAAGACAACTAAATTATCCAATCAGTACGTTACTGACAGTAGTAGATGTCATTGATGGAAATTAGCCAGTGGCACAATGGAAATTACAGTACAGCATGGATCATGCTTGCTTGGCACTTGTACTGTCATTGGCTATGTCCCTGTGAAGAGCAGAGCACTGATCAATCGCCAAAAACAAAAGAACATAAACGGTCTGGCACGGAAAACGAACTTTGGCTTTTGAGTTAGACAACTGAATTTCTCTTGCAGCGTTAGAACAAATTGCTCGCTTCTGTTTAGACATAGATTTGTACAGATGTTAATATACCTCATATTTTTCAGTGTGACCAGCACAGAAACAGAGAGAAAGTACAGATGTGGTTTAAGGACACAGATCACTTCCTACACAGCTAATCTCAGCCTTCCAGAGACCACCTCGCAGGGTACGTACACTTGCTGGTTACCCTGCTGACCACAGCCAATCATAGTCTTCTGAACGCTAATAATGACTCCAGCCCTTAATGATGGAGCAACGTTTGGTAATGACAAAGAGATCTACCTAAGCAAGCCGATTTAAAACAGTGACATACAACGTATTAATGCTTACGTTCATGTTTTGGATGAAGCAGAATAGAAAAAGAAACAAAGCATAATGTAAACCATGTGCATGTCATAAATTAAAAGCAGCAATACTACAAATAAATGTGAGGAGGGTTTTAAGTTAAAAGTATAATAGTCAAATGAGTTTCATCTGTGCAAAGGAACAACAATACAAAGCCATGGTGTTCAGCTGGAGTGGTAAATCCTATAAATGTGGCTCCAGTTCCACTATTAAGCACTAGGTGGCGTCACATACAAGTACAAAAGATCACAATCATGGCTCGACTTCAGTCTACAGATTTTTGTTAGCGATCCAAGGAAGACGGCGTTCACTATGTGGGTACCCTCAAGCTGTTTGCTACATGAAAGCAATCGTTTCTTTGAATCCTGAGATGTTCTGTTGTGTTAAGGTTAGGTTGTTTTTGTTCAGCTAATAATAGACCAGCTTTAAGTCAACAGTGTTTCTTTTAAAAAACATTTTAGTGCACATACGTCTCACATAAAAAGTGTCCTGTTTAGCAATCAATATGTTCGGACGGCTCTTAAAGGTCCACTTGTTTGTTAACTTTAAACCTGGGATGTCACAGGAAGACATTTGAGTACATTTTCTCTGTCCATACAAACACGGGCAGTTTCCAGCATCCCGAAGTCATGAAACTGTTGAGAACGTTTTAAGAAAGCTTCATGGTAGAGGACTAGGAGCTCTCTCCAGTGCAAGGTGACTACTGTATAAAAAAACGTCCCATGGAAGCTTTCCCACCTATCCTTTGCTCTCCTGCACTGCGTCGCCTCTGCCTGAGGAAGCTAAGAACGGGATGGAGAGGGATAGGGAGGTGGTGAAGAGGAGGTACGAAAGAAACCGAAAACTAAACGAAAAAGTGCACTAGTGTTATGTTCCCAGGCGCAGGCACGATACGCTTTTCCCTTCTTGGTCAAGTTCTCTTTCTTCATCTTCGCTGTCTGGCGGCTCACCAATCTTAAAAGACATTGTCCTGCAGCCAGGGGAGCGGGCGGTCAGGTTGGTGTGATGTGTGCGGGGAGTCGGAGACGGATGTTTGCTTTCTGGATCTGTCCAGGAGGAATCCTGTGCAATGGTGGGGAATTCTTCGTCCACCGGACTTTCAACGTCAGACTCCCCTTCCTCTTCTAAGGTCAGTTCGAATTGGAATTTCTCCCCCGCTGCGGCGATGCCTCCACCCATCGCTCCCATCCCAACCACGCCGCCCTTTTCCTCAGGGGTGGAAGTGGGACTGTGAGGGATCATGCTCTGGTACCACTCACGATTGTCCTCCAGCGTGTCGAGAATCTCCTGGGCATCAGGGTGAACCAGATCCGCCCAGGTCTCCCACAGTGGGTGCACGATGTAGTCAATAAAGCCCACCTGATGGATGAAGCATACACAAAAAAAAGTGGATTTTCACTAATAATTGTATACAAGTGTTGGTACTCATGTTATATCCATATAATTGATCTGTATATATATATATATATATGAAGAGTTCAGATGCAAAAGCCTCTAAATGCCATTTGAAATTTTCTTCTAGAATGATAATTTTTTATCAAACTTGTATATTTAAGTTCAGTAATTTCACTTAAATGGCAATGAAGATTACCTATTAATTGTCATT
>JAOTRC010000002.1:12189753-12202038 GCA_027497675.1 Cyprinella lutrensis | reverse complement strand
GCGAAACCAACGTGGTTGAACGATACTTTGCGACAGTGGGTTTCGGGAAACAGTCGTGACTAGCTAGTTGATTTTTCAAACGATGCATCGTACTATGAAGCAGTGATCTATGTCGTTGTACGGGAAACGCACCCCTGCTTGATCCTGACGAACTATGTAAACGGTCCGTGTTACATTTAACCCCGTGTTAGGTTGTGCCCCGCGCTCCCCTACATCAAACCGTCCTGTCCTTCATCTTCTTTGTATCATCGTCTTCAGTCCACCAGCCAGTTCTCATCTCTACCTGCTACATATTTGACTTCTCATTCACATGCCAGTATCACCATCACGTTCTGGAATCCAGAGACTCACCCGCTAACTTCCTGTGTGCTATGCAATAAACTCTATTCAGATTCTACCTTTGTCTGCATTCTTCTGTTCCATGACAAGTACATCGTAACAATTATTATTTTTGGCTGAAACTATCCCTTTAAGATTACATAGCTAATCTTTTCAGTTTTTACTTTGTGCCAGAAGATAGCCAACTTCCCTAAAGAAGGGCTGAATTGGGCCCCAAATGGGCCTGTCCTTCCATGAGCACCAGTGTCTTTTTCCTCAGGCTCTTAACTACTTCGGTGCTTATTAGCCTTCAGCCAGAGATGAGGAATGTCTTGGGGGCTGAGTGGTGATGAAGACTCATCGAAGCATGCAGATCCTCTAATTACCACATTGTGATAGCTAGAATACCGTCATAATCAGAATAATGCCGCATGGCTCGGGGATGTTGTTCTTATTACCACGCAGTGTGGCAGCTGTATCTGTGAACACTCAGCTAATCAACTCAACTGAGAATCTGCCAAGTCATCCGCCCAAGCCATGACTCCTACAAAACACTCACTGTGTGATCTGTGCGGCTTCTGATAAAGTACCACAGAGTGGCGAGATGGAACCTGACAGTAGTGAGCGAGACGAGCCAGTCTTCTTAGTCACACAGGATTTGTGTTGGGACAGAAATCAGCATGGATTTGTGAGAGAGTGGGCAAGATTTACTCGGCAGCAATGTGTTGGACGGCCATAAGTGAGATAAATATTGCCTGGACGAATCATTGTCTCACACCTCCATGCCAGGATTCCCTGTGGAGGACACTGCAGCCTTCCCGAGAGATGGAAAGAGGCGGGTGATGACATCATCAGCGTGGCCCACAAGGAACAGGTGTATTCTTCTGATTGGTGTTCAGATGTTCTCTTTATTTATTAAATTTTGGAATGAGGGGAGATGGGGAGGAGAAGCATTGCAGACTGCAAGCGCTACTCTGTCACTGTCAAGAAAATGCACACTTTGCTCATGTACTGAAACTCCATAAACTTGAAAAAAAGCTATCTGTTGGTTAACTTTGCTCTACACCAGCACAGTTTTTATTCTAAGATACAGAACAATATATATTTAAAAGTGCTGTGAAAGGGGTTTTCAAACTTTGATGTCAAAGACCCCAATATCAGTCATTTCAAGTTCATCCTTAAAGCATTTTATATGCAGCTTTGAGTGTGAATTTGGTTCAAAACTAGGTCAATAAACAATGAAATCATTATAATTAGTCTCGTAATTACTGAAACCAAAAAATTATAAATCACTAAAAAATTCTGGATATGTTAAGTTAACATACATTTGACACACCTAAAATATATTTTGTTAAACAATGAGGGCCCCTGGTTCCTCACTTTGAAACCGCCTGCACTATGACACAGTTAGATGAACTGTCATCTTCTCTATCACATTGTCTAAAAAGGAAAAAAAAAAAACTTCGACGTAATCAGGTTCTACTTCAAATAAACAAACTGGCAGATCTCTGGATATGCATATGGCACAGGAGTCTAACAAGCAATCAAAGAAGCATGCCATCGTCAAACAGAAAACCTTTCATGCTGGTGGGTAGGGAAAGAGCCACAGCACTATTGAGATGTGCTCTGATTGTGTCTTAATTGAGACGTATCATGAATCTTATAACTGCTTAAAATTTCATTTGCTCTTCTTTTGCCCTGATAAGAATGCGCAAAAAAGGGGGTGGAAACGGGATCCTGGAGCACTGCATTCTCACCTCTGATCAGTTGAAACCTGCTGCGCCATGGGAGAGATGTTATGGCCACGGCTAAATTTTATATTAACAAAACCACTTCCATTAAAACCAGCAACTTGCTGTCATGGCAACCACTGAAAGTATCAATGGGAGTTGTGAAATGTGCAGCAGAAATTTCTTCCCCGCCTGTGGCCCCCAGACATGATATTGATGCCGCTGTCAGGGGCGGCTGGCTTCCAGCTCCACAGCTACCTGTCGAGCCTACAAACAAGATGCGGGTTAATTCTGGCAGCATACAACAAGAATCTACACATCTCGTCCCCATGCATACACACATAATCCCTCAAGCTGCTTAAGCATGAGGAAAGCCGATGGATGTACCTGTCTGAGCAATAATTTTTTAAGACAATACATATGATTTTAAGCAAATTTGTTTGTTGTTTATTTGCTCTATAACAGGCAAACTGGCCTTAAACAAACAAAAAAATGTAGCCATTTTAAATTAGTGGCAAATTGGCAAAAACGGCATTTTGATCACAATCAAAGATGCTACACGCATGTAGCATGAGCAATTGTTTTTCATTGGAATTAGATTGTATACTTTCAAATTTGAAAGCATTAACAGAATAGTCTGACTTTATATTTGTGAAATTATGCAACATAAGACACCTGCACAAAACAAAAACAGCAGGCATACTAAACGAAATTAAAATTCCCTTTCTGATAGTAGGTGGCGCTTACGGAACCGCAGGGTAACTTTGGGTAAACAAAGGTAAGAAGAGAAGAAAATGTCATTGAAACATTGACAATTCCCTTAATTCAAATAAACACCCAATTTAATATGTATATATTTCATTATATATTTCGAGCAATACGAACAGTGATTGTTTTGTCTGCTGTATTTGCTCTTTTGGCAAAGTGGACTTTGTTAACATCCTGTTTACAGACTTCGTAATATTTTCACACAAAGGATTGCAAGTGTGCAAGTCCGGAATAGAGATTGTCAAAAATTAAACTAAAACTGATTTATGGCTGGTCAACCAGTGCATCTCTAATGAGGTGCTTGAGTTACATTATTGAGCTACGCTATCTCACGACCAATTAGTACGAATTCGTACGAGTGATTGAAAAGTGGCTAATTCGTACGACCTCACTCGTACAAATTCGTACGATTTGTCTAAACCCACGTGATGGGTAAGTTTAGGGGCGGGCTCAGGGGTAGGTCATTCGTACGAATTCATAAGAATTGGCCAATTCGTAAAATATGTACGATTAGCAAAAATCGCACTAATTCGTACGAGTGAGGTCGTACGAATTGTTACGAATTAGCCACCTCGTAAAATTCGCACAAATTCCCGTGAGATCAGGTTGACATTTCACTGACAACATGCTGTGAAGGGAACATACAACTGATGGTTACATGAGTCCACATCATAGACAAAAAGTCAGTACCAAACAGATTCAGTACTTAGATCAACATTTAGCATAAACAGACTTTCTGTAACGCTCTGAAAAGATGTTTTTATATCCATGTGTTCTTACTGTCAGATTAACTTTTTTCCATACCTTGTCGCAAAATAGAACACTTAATATAGTTCGACCTTTTGAACTCCACCATTTGGTTGTGATGTTATTGTCTGTTTTGTTCTCCGCAACTGCAGTCTGCTCCGTGTATGGGTGAGAATCTGTCTCCCTCCACGTTCATAGACCACAACTGCATGTTCTGCCTACTAATGATCAGCATCAGCTGCTGAGTGGTTAGCCGTGGCAGAAAGTCCAAGACGCCGTCCAAAAAGGCGGAATTCTAGCCGCACTAATGGAAGCTTCATCTGTTTAAGTCAAAACAGGGGTCTGCTTTCACCTGTTGCTGGCAGTCGCTAAAAAAGCTCCGGAGACTTCTATGCCCATCTCGCCTGTTAGTCAAAAAAGTCAAAGGATTTTATTCACTGTGTGAAATGTTGGTTGACATTTTGTATAGTTATATGTGTTTGAACAAGGATATGAAACGAACGGGGTATGCTGAGGTATTTGCGTATATATAACGTAAAAGGAGTGCTGTGGTTTATTAGCCTCATTGATTCTCGTCTTATTTGCAGGTTTAATGGCAACGAAAATCCTTAATGCTATTACTACTGACATAATGATCCAACAAAACCTCACGGATCTTGGACAACGGTAAAAAGCTCTATTCATAAGGAAAGGAACTTGGAGGGTTTTTCAGCCTGATAATAATTGCACAATGAACATTTATTTGCTACTTCTTGTAAAAACGTCTATGTTCTTGTGCTCAGAGTTCAGAAATCAGCATTCTGATCTGAAGAACCTATAATGCAACATCAAGAACATTTTTCATTTCCCTCAAAAACATGTAGCTCAACTCCAGACAGCAACATAAGCCCATATCTCCAAATGAAAGTACAATTGACCGCCACACTAGAGGAACAACTACTTCAACTACTTCAAAATATATTTCAAGTACCTCAAAACCTTTCCTTTATAGTGGGTTCTTGGGAAGTCTTGCAGGAATCTATGCCTTCCTAGAGTTGCCCAAGTCATGCTCAAAAACTAAAAGGAGGGTGTTCGCTTTAAGAAACTATTTAGTATAAGTGTACATGAAAGCAAAGCTTTATAGAGACACCAACTTTCTATCATGCAGAAATGTTATACCCTTCTTTAATCTACTCTCTTCATCATCTAAAGAGTAAAGGCGCTTTACCTTTCTTCCTTTCTCTCTCTCCGTTCTACAGCCCAGGAATTCAGGCTGTAGAGCAGAGTGTCTGTTTATGCCAGTTTTTTGCTTGAAAGACACAGAAAGAAACATAAAGAGGAGCCTGTAATTATCATTGTTGGTCTACTGTCCTGTCAGTTCGCTCGCCAGAGAGACCGGAGTGATCTTTTGGCAGCACTGGGACGAAAGATCAAAGCTGTGGACCTTTGATCAATGCTAAAACAGCCCGCAAAACGTCTCTCTGGAAAATCAGGATGGAATGCCTGAGAAGAAGAAAAAAAGACCCTGGAAAGCTTGGCGAAGACATCTTCTGTCCTCTTCCATTTTTAGACAGTGGTGGCAGTTTGATTGTTCATATGTTGTGTCTTTAAAGATGTTCAAACAGTGATGAATGATGTTTTGATATAATAGATTAGAGAATTTCAAAGACAGCAAGCGTCCCAATTGTGTTGTATTACATCACATATTTATAAATTATGTATATTAGTATCAAATCATAGCAGTTGGTAACTAGCTTCAGCAAATATTGTTTCAAACAGATTTTGTACACCCTGCCACCACTTATTTATTGAAAATGCAGTGTTGTGTACTCGAGACTTGGACTCTGTCTCGAGACCATATTTTAATAGTCTCGGTCTTGTCATGGACTCGTTTGCATTTCGACTCGGAATTGACTCGTACTCGAACAGATTAGGACTCTGACTTATTTCCGATTCCACTCGAGTCCCATTCAAAATATGTCATGATTATTACTGTATGTTAATAATTCTTTAAATTGTTGTTTGATTGAAACGTCCAATGATTGCTGACTTTCTTGCGCACAACTGCCATGACTTGAGACTATAACGTTCGCGGCACGCCAATGCAGCAGGACCCAGGTCAGATTTGATTCGGAGCCTCTAGCTCAACTATCGAAATGTCTGCCTTATCATCAATAATTCAGTTTGCATATAAGAGCCACAGAGAATTTGTGTGCAGTAATGTTATGTGAAACAGCACTTACTGATTGTAATAATTGTAAGTCATAATTATAATAAAATTACTTTTAAAATTACCTTAAAAATACTATGTGGCCTTTTTACCATTACAGTGTACATGATTCCATGGTATATTTTGTTTACTGTTTGAGTATGGTGGCAATTTTTTTTTATTGTTACCACCAAATATTTTACATATTCTTGAAGATATCTTTAAGTCTGGTTTCAGACCCAACCTTAGGTTATCCAACCTCTCTGGTCTCGACTCGGACTCGACTCTCTTTGGTCTTGGTCTCGCTCTCGACTCTCTTTGGTCTCGGTCTAGACTCAAACTCGACTCTCGTTGGACTCGGTCTCGACTCAGACTCCACTCTCTTTGGTCTCTGTCTCGACTCTCTTTGGTCTCGACTCGGACTCGACTCTCTTTGGTCTCGGTCTAGACTCAAACTCGTCTCTCTTTGGTCTCGGCCTAGACTCGTACTCGACTCTCTTTGTTCTCGATCTCTGTCTTGACTCTCTTTGGTCTCGGTCTAGACTCAGACTCGACTCTCTTTGGTCTCGGCCTAGACTCGGACTCTACTCTCTTTGGTCTCGGCCTAGACTCAGACTCGACTCTCTTTGGTCTCGGTCTAGACTCAGACTCGACTCTCTTTGGTCTCGGCCTAGACTCGGACTCGACTCTCTTTGGTCTCGGCCTAGACTCGGATTCGACTCTCTTTGGTCTTGTCTAGACTCGGACTCGACTGTCTTTGGTCTTGGTCTCGATTCTCTTTGGTCTCAGTCTAGACTCGGACTTGACTCTCGTTGACTTGGTCTTGACTCAGACTCCACTCTCTTTGGTCTCTGTCTCGACTTGGACTCGACTCTCTTTGGTCTCAGTCTCCATTCTGACTCGGTTCTCTTTGGTCTCGGTCTCAACTCTCTGGTCTCGGTCTAGACTAGACTGGGTCTTGACTCTCTTTAGTCTAGGTCTCGACTCGGACTCGACTCTCTCTGGTCTCGGTCTAGACTCGGACTGGGCGCTCTTTGGTCTCGGCCTTGACTCTCTTTGGTCTCGGACTCGACTCTCTTTGGTCTCGGACTCGGACTCGAGTGAGCTGGTCTCGACTGCAACACTGATATTGTGCAAGGAAATAATAATGATAATAATAAGTGTTAATTATTTGACAAACTGCCCCTGTTTGTGTGTAGAAAATTAAAATTTGTTTTGTTTTACTGCCAGTAATGTTAATTTCACTTTCACAGTTACTTCTGGCTGTCTTGTGTCAAACAGTATTTGTCTGAGTTCTGGCACGAGTCAACCAAAATAACAAAATAAAAGCAAATAATAAAAGCAAAAGGTATCTTTTTTGGCTTTTTCTGGCTTGAGTTTGTTCAGAAACAAAGTTAACAGTAAAACAGCCTTTTTTAAATATATGCTTAGAAGTATTGAGTTAATTTTAATTGTATATACCATTATAAAGTTAATTCTAAATCCATTTAAAAATAAAAATCCTTCAAATAGTTGACACTTTTATTAAAAGTGATTGCAATGCAGAATAATGTTCTCACTTTCTGTGGCAAGTATTCTCATTTACCCTTAACATCACAGGCTATAGATCTTATGTTATGGTACCAAACTTAATTAAGTATGAAAAGAGCAAATATGTGGGCGACTATGTCTTCATATTATGTCTCCAGATAAAGAAAGCAACTCCTAGCCTACAGACTGCTCTACTTCGTATGCTTTTTGATCTGGAAATGTCTATTTGCTGTTTTGAAGTTTGTGTGTTTTACACAGCATTTACAAAAAAATGTTTCGTATGTGTTTCTAAATTATTTTAAAGAGTTAGTTCACCCAAAAAGGAAACAAAAAATCAAGTCATCATTTACTCACCCTAATGTCGTTTCAGATTTTCGTCCCTCCTGACAGTCTACACAGCACTTTGACGTTTCAAAACGTTCGGTGATAGTTAACCTAATATAAAGAGCGGTTTAGTCCACATTTTATGAAGAGATATGATCGCTTTCATTCATTCAGGTTCATTCTCTTGTTACTCTGAACGTCCCAAGGCGTCATAAAGATGACTGGCATCCTTTAGCGTCAATGTGAGACAGACCCTATCCCAGACCTAAACCTACCCATAACAGTGTGTGTTATTTCAACCCGATTTCACGACCAAGTCGTACGGATTCGACGAATGATTAAAAAGTGGCTAATTCATAACAATTCATACGACCTCACTCGTACGAATTTGTACGATTTTGCTAAATCGTACATATTTTACGAATTGACCAATTTGTGTGAATTCGTACGAATGACCTACCCCGTACCCCGCCCCTAAACCTACCCATCACGTGGGTTTAGACAAATCGTACAAATTTGTACGAGTGAGATCTTACGAATTAGTACGAATTAGCCACTTTTTAATCATTCGTCGAATTCGTACGAATTGGTCGTGAGATAACGTAGGCACCTCTCCAAAAATGTAACAACGCGTCAAGTCTACGTGTACCACAAGTGCTGTGATTGGTCTGCTAGAACCGCTCTCAGGGTTTTCACATTAATATACGCTGCGGCCACGCCCCTTGATGGGCTCTGACGTGTAATGACGTTGAGTGATCTCAGTGGTCGCACGTCAGAGGTGCACATTGGATGTGCAGTTGGTTGGTACAAGACAGCCTATATGTGAGCCAGACATTCAATGGGCTAGCTGTGCATCTGCAAATGCGTTTTACATATAGGTTTCAGTAAATCGAGTAAATATCCCACTGCATATAGCTACGCAATATTTTGTTTTCATAACTCAGGGAACTGAGGTTACATCAGTAACCAAGTAGTTTTGCCACCACATGAATAACATGTATTCTACTGCACCATTGCTCTAACCCTTTTTTTATCCCTTTGATAGTTTATGATAGTCAAGTGTCCCATGTGTCGGTTTTCTTTATTTCGTCCATACACTCGACATGGTGTAAGTTCGCAAACATCCATGTCTAACGTTAAACAGCACTGGCTGTATATAGTGTATGCATCACTGTGAATGTAATACATTGATTTAAAGTTACACATCACTGCTTTGGGGATTTATATTATACAGTGTAAATAAAAATATTTCACTGATTTGCAGCTGGTCTAAAGGTAACTTCATGGTATGTTAATCAAGTGAATTTTTGGAGCGTGCTACAGTATGACAATACCCCTTGACTGGAAAGAGTATTTTTGTAAGGTTTAAATTGCAATGGAATTCACTTTTGTATCTCATCATTATAAAGTTACTTTCTTTTCACTTAATACAATTATTTTATGGTATTTTTTAGATATTTTAGCTTTTTTCTTTTTGTAACATTTTTGTAACAAGTCTGTAACATTTTTTACATTTTAAAAAATGTAAATCATGCTGTTAAGGGGTATATAAATAATAGCAGCATTAGGCACTGCTAAACACATTTCCTTTTGTTCCAGTGAACATTATACATCAGGTCAAAAATCATCAGGTTTTAAGTGAAAGATTCCATGAAAACCTCGCCCTGAAGAAATTCCTGATTATGATTTGTTTGTTTTCATTTCAGGGTCAGAAAACTGAAGCGGAGAAGTTCTTTCTCAAGGCGATCGAGCTCGATCCTACTAAAGGAAACTGCTATATGCATTACGGTTGGTAATACTTTATTTTTAATCTCTCCTAAACATGCCCACATGGGCTGAAACCACATTAGCTAGTCATCCAGTTACTCAAAAATAATGAGGTCATATGATCCCAACCATTGCATCTGCTCTAGCTATGCTGATGCTGTGAAATTCGTGAAATGCTTTCACAATTTTACTTCACTCCGTTTTGGCCATAATTGTTCCCATTTAACTCTTTAGCTTAGTCTTGTAATTGAGGTTACGTTTGGCTATTTCACAGCAAGATAGATGGTGCTCTGCAGGAAGTCATTGTTTGGGTGTTATCTGAAGCGTACCTTGTATACAGATGTTATTCCAGGGAGACGAAACCACCCACGCCTCAGCGAGCCAAGATAGATAATGAGACCTTATTTCTCTAAGGAAAAGGCATACGATGGTTTATGTGTATTTGCATGAATGTGGCTTAGCCAAATTGCAGCCTATGGCCATTTTTTCAGTTTACTTCCTAGGCAATTATGAATTATTGTTGCGCATCACGTCCTCGCCCTGTCATTTTCATTCATTTTTGTCCATTTTGCTGGAAAGAGTGAGAAAAATAATATATTAGTTTTAGTAAAATTAAAACATTCAAAAAATATAATCAATGTGCAATGCATTGTTAATATTTTAAAGTATGCCATCATATTTTTATCAACACTATTTGTTTTAAATGTACTGTTGTTTCAAATTGAAGGTTTTTTTTAAAAAAAAAAATTGGAATTATTTCTGGGATGCATTTTTTTTTTTTTATCTCGGCATATCAGTCTTCCTAGTATCGTTTTTTCCTCAAATCCTAGATTTTCACAGTTGACCTGTCTCTGGATGCTCTCATGTATTGATTTAGTCCAGAAAAACACAACATCATTGGCTAACCCCAACAATGTGTTTTCCACTCAAAAGCTGCCAAGGCATCTGCGTAATATTATTTAGTACGTGTCTGATCAGGCATCTTTTGAACACGTACTATCCAAAGGCCATAAGGATGATCTTCTAGTTCCTTCTATTGTTCTCTGGTGTATATCCACCGTCCTGGAGAACGTGCCGCCTTCTTTGTTTTTTCCGTTTTGCATGATTGACCACGTTGTCATTTACCAAAGGAAGAAAGCTGATTTATGCCTGATTTTTGCTATAATTGTTTACATCCCTTAATTGATGGCAATGTTTTGAATCACATTTTTATATATGTCTCTAATTTTAAAAGTTTTGGAATTCTCCTATGATAGGTTTACATGCATCCAGTGTAAAAAAAAAGTGTACTTTCCTTAAGTGTACTCTGCTCTGATTGGTCAGATCTGTTGCCCAGTTTGTTGTGATTGGTCTAAGGCTTACAGCAGATGTTGTAAACTAAACAGCCATTACCGTATCCCAATTTCAGCTCTGGAAGCTTTCTCAGCACTTGTATACACAGTGATATGAACACCAACAATGGTGTTGGTTTTACCATATCAGTTCGAGGCACAAGTCCAATAAGGAAACATTGAAAAAAGTAACTGATCAACCAGAGCATGACTTGAGCTGGACATTTCTATGTGGTAGACATTTGTGAAATGAAAACCGTTGGAAGTAAGATTGGAATAACTGACGACTAGTTTCAGGCAGTTCAGAATCAGTTCTTTCTTTAAGGATACGTTAACACTTTGATCTTTGAAACTTTGCAGCATTTTTACATTCACAAAGAGCTATATTACTCTATATAAAAAGGTAATATCTTGTAAAAAGCATAGTTGAGGCACTTTAAGCTTTCTTCTTTTGCTTAACATCACTTCTTATATTTCTACTTTGGTCCATTGCTATTTGGGAAAAAAATGTTTGGTTTTGGCCCTGCAGTGTTCAGGAGTGTGGAGTGCCGCTTTTGCCAAACAGCAACTAGTTGTTTATTCCACTTCTGTCTTGACCGATGCCTCTAGCAATGGAACTGCAGAGGTTTCATATCCCAGTCGGTCCCCTTTCCACAACCTTACAGGAGTAAGCATTTAATTTGTCACGGAAACATGCCTATCGGATAAATCTCAATTGGACAAATGGTCTGTCAGATGGTTTGCGCGGCGTGCAGCGGCCTTGCTATCTCATGTTTCACAGAATCATTGAGAGGGCAGACCATACTATCCGTCCCACAGCCAAAGGAAATATTTCACATTTGTCTTTCTGAGGGAGTAGAAGCAAATATAAAATGAAATTTCCCTTTTCTTCCTCAGGTCAGTTTTTGCTGGAGGACTCGCGGCTTTTGGAGGCTGCCGACATGGCACAGAAAGCCGCCCAGTTGGACAGTGAAGAATTTGATGTGGTTTTCAGTGCAGCTCACATGCTCAGGTGAGAAGGACATGCTAAATCCATATAGACAACATTTTTTACTGATTAAAGACCCTGGACAAAGCATACATTTTTCTTATTCCAGTTGGACTGGTTCGGTTTGGTTGAATTGGAATGACCGTATGCGTAATTTACTGAATTGTATTACAAAGGAAATGTTGTTCCATCCAGGTCCCATAAAGCTATCTGTTTCTCTCCAAGGTCAATAAAAACCTTGCCTAACGTTCAAGCGATTTTCTGTCACATCTTGAAAATTTTTTTTTACAAATGTTATATATATTTATACTTTAGTTTTGCTTGAATTTCAGTTTATCTTAAAGGAGAACTCTGGTCAATTTTAACATTGAGCTCATTTTTTTGTACATTTGGAGTGCTTTCAGTACAAGAAAACGACAAAAATCGGTGTTGCCTACACCGTGTTATTCTCTTTTTAAAATTCGCACCCTGTTGACTTCAATGGGGCATGTTCTAAACCTGCTTTTAGCCTCTTAAAATCCTTGATTTGTCATTACGAGTGCACAGCCATGTGAGTGGTGTTATTAAGAGTGACCACGGTCAATCTGACTGCAG
>JAOTRC010000002.1:12140824-12153468 GCA_027497675.1 Cyprinella lutrensis | reverse complement strand
TGCTTAGTCGGGATTATTTAGGATTATTTAATATTTAACAATATTATTGATCTGTGTTGTACTACTTTCATGTTATCTCTGTGAAGCTGCTTTGATACAATCTGTATTGTGAAAAGCGCTATATAAATAAATGTGACTTGACTTGACTTATATTTTTAGGAATAAAATGTTGTATAAAATCATGCAAATGAAACAAACCCTTAAAAAAACATTTCTGGTTCAGTGCATGAAAAAAAACTCTTTTTGAGAAAAATGGCCTTAAAAATGCAATAAGTGTATTTTGGATATATCCTTCCCTGAAACATGTGAAAATGCAAATAGCCCAAAATCTCAAAATTGACCTTTAGGCCTAAAAAAACATATTTTCCTGTAGTGTCTTGTCTTAATAATCTCGACACATAGTTGTTATTGCTGTGTCCACTGAACTGCCAATAGTCTGTGCCTGTGTGTTTACAACTGGAACTAAAGTTTCACCTAAATTATATATGGTGCTCATTTCTTGGAAGTCACAAAATTGTAAATGATCATGAGGTCAGCTACTTAAATCACATAAGTTAATACTAGACCCACAGCAAATGACCCTCTCAACACACATCTGTGTACCATAAAGCCAAGACCTCCCCATTACACCAAATTCTGGTGTTTCACACATGGAAGGCACATTAGTAGATCATTAATGACAATGACTGAAACATGTGGGTACCATTTGCTAAAAGCAACATCAGCCCATGATTTTACTCATTCCTATTTGCATTTTTTTTGGCTAACATTTGATAAATATCAAGAGCCTCTTCAGCAGATATAATATGGCTTTGAAGTTTACATAAATGTTTACCATCAAAGCTTTCAAGTTTTTGCAGATTCGTATCCTGAATTGTAGGCTACTGAATTTATTTACTGCTGATCCGTCAGTAAAAATATTATTTGTTCTAAGAGGATGATTGAGAATAACCAATAAGTAAACTGTTAATATATTAAGTCTAAATAAGTAATATATGCTCTATTTGTGTTTCAAATTCAGGTTTCATTATTATTTTAGTTGTTATGCCAGTATGTCAATATTCTATTATTGAATGAAGCTTACACTGTTGTAAAATGTTTTCCTGATTTCTAATCACAACATTTTTTCTTTTGTCAAATTAACTTGAATAATTGATGTAGTTCAGATAACATAATATTTTGAGTTTCTGGTGATTAAATCAATCTCATTCATTGTATTAACTCAATTTTTCCATTTTAATGAACTTAAAAATTTAAGCCAACCAGGTTACTTATTTTTTTTTTAAGATAAACCAACAATATTTTTTACAGTGAACACTTTTAACAATATAGATAGTTTCAAAGCAGATTTACAATGATAATATAGAAAATTAAAGTAACATAGATTATGTTGGCTTTATTCCAGATCTAGAATAATGCTATTGTCTAGCAAAAGTCCATTTCACTTTAGTATTCGGTTGCAAAGATCATTAGTTATTAATTTAGGGGCCGCTAACACAACACCGTTCTAATAAAAAACCCTTAGCGCGCTAAGGCCCCTCATTGTCGCAACAACAGTGCCTGCCCGAGAACGCAAACCTTGAAAAAGTTTCCAAGGTGTTCAGCAGAGAAACATAAGAATAACCAAAACATGCAACAAGCACATAAACATAAGGTATATTTTATTAAAAACATAAATACCTCTGATTATTTTGAAACCGTAACCCTAAAGAACATAATGCTACAGTGTGGAAATGTTGTAAACAAATCTGTGACTCATCAGCATTGAATATGTGTGTTTTTTTTTGGCAGATTATTGGATGTATAAAGCTTTATGGATGTGGCTGCTGGCCTTAATGTACAGCAGTGAGGTAACTGACACAAACCGCAGTGAAGTCTCCCAGAGGATTCTGCCCAATCATCACAGTGAGTATTAAATCTGGAACTGGCACTGCATGCTGACACACACAATCAAAACAACAAGCCACTCAAAAGTCACTTTCAATCTGGTTCATTCCAAACTGTGTCTTGATTTGGTCCTGTCTCTGTCACGTTTTGGTTAAAAACAGTTAAATAAAAAATAAATAAATAAAATAAATAAAAAATGAAAACAGTTATTTGAATAATATTTTACAATATTACTTTTTTGTTAATGTATTTTTGATCAAATGCAGTCGTGGTGAGCACGTCTTTCAAAAACATTTAACCTAAACTCTAACGCTAACAATCTAACTCTAACCTTTTCAAAAATCTTGCTAACCCCAGATTTTTTACAGAACGCTAATGTTAATGTACAGACTGATTGTAAATAAAGATAAATGCAGATTGTTAAATGTAAGAGAGTGATTGAGGAAACTACATTTGTCATTGTCTTCATGTCAGTCATTACTATGTTAACACATTTCAAAACATAGGAAACGGTGTGAAATTAATCATACTCCTAAGGTTTTTGTAAGAAAGGCTTGGCTAATGTCAGTCTGTACATGGGTGGTTGAATACCAGTGAAATATTAGAGAGTCTGTTAAAAATCCGTCCAAAACAAGCAAAACCAAGACCTTTAAGTGTGTTTAGCTTTCCATAAGGATATGTCGAACAATTCCAAGTGGCTTTAGTCAAGTGTGGCATTAAGCTCTTGAATCAGAGATATTAGCTGTTCATAGAGTCTGTGTGTCTTTCTGTCGGTCTGTCTATCCAACACGATCTCATGAAAGTGCGTATCTATGGCACGAATTTATTGTGCCATTTATATGGCAAAATAGTTTTTGAATGCATATGTTACGCACTGTAAATCCCTTGGGTAGGATCAGGGGTGTGGAGTGTGTGCGTATTACATGGCATTAAAGTGCGTAATATGCAATCAAAAACAATTTTTGGCATGTAAATGGCACTAGAAATATAATTTGTGCTATAGGCTTCTCACTTTCATAAAATTGGGCTGGTCTATCATCTAGAACTCTATATATTGAGGAAACATTGTATTTCAAAACGTTATTTAGACAATATTCTCGTCGACTATTCATTCACTTGGCACACTGTCAAAATGAACAACTATTTTCAAATACTTCACTAATAGTCCTCAAATTTTCTTTAGTGTTTTTTGTCTGTCATCTTTCGTTTTAGGTCGTTTGAACTGTTCTAATGTCTACACCTGCCCTGAATGACCTGAATGTACAAATCTGTGCCAATGAAATCTAATGGGCATCACTGTTATCGCACTGTTTCCAGATGTGCTGGAGCAACATATGCAGTTTCATCTGCATCAGACTCTAAAGGTCTGTGATCCTTTTTTCAAATTAAGGAAACTGTTGCACAAATGGATCTTAATGGGATGTTACTGAAAAAATTTGATAGCAGGACTTGAGTACTTTCCAGTTCGCCATCAGCTTTGACAACAAAATCACTCTGATTTATTACTGTGTGTCAATGTTTAGCAGAACAGCTTTTGCTGGAATGAAAAGCATCAGAGGCGAACTGTTAAGGTATTTCGGGTCAAGACTACAATTTCAAAGCTTTTTGGTTCAGTGCAATTAAGTTAGTTCACTTTGGAGAATATTGTAACCTTATTATGAGTGCACACAGGAAATCTTCTGAATTCCCTGAATGAAAATGTGATCTTGTGTTTCGTTTATAGTCAGTATGTATCCCGAAGACATTAATTAAGCTGTAAAATGTGATTTTTATTAAAAACATACGGGTGACTAAACACAATATTTACTCCAGTGAATATAATGTTGCTGGGGTAAGTTGTCACAAGTTCAGATCTACAAAGACTTGCCCTCTTGTTGTTTCAAACCATGATTCTTCCGTTTCGATACAACACGAGTGCATTTGGGGGATTTTTTGGGATCATTTAATACATTCTTAAAAATTTATTCTTTTGTGTTCTGCAGATGAAAGACGTGGTCCAGGTTTTAAAAGTGTAAAGACTGACAGAATTAATTTAGGAGTTATTTTAGTATTTTTGAGATGCTAATACTTATTGATATTTTTATAAATGTTATATTTAAATTAAGTTTTAGCAATTCTGTTGAGTATTTTTTTTTTTGTAATTTATTTTAATTTTTTTTTTCTTTTTCTTTCAGTTTTAGTTTTAATTTTGTGTGTTAGTAGTCTACATCAAACATAATGAAAATGACAATGTATGTTATTTTACATTTATTTTATTTCAAGTAGCAAAAATAGTTTTACTTTTAGTTATTTCTGGGGTGAAATGTCCCTTTAAGACTCTTAAAACTTTATTGTTGCTGAGATAAGTTACACCTTGTTATTGTGACAGCATTCATTGTGTGACAACAACCTCCAGCCCCTCTTAATGCATTATCAATCACAACAGAAATAGAAAGAAGCCTTATTTCCTCTCTAAGAATTAAGTTATCTTTCCCACACTCTTTGCAAGGCAGCAAAAGAAGGCTCGCCCGCCTACTGACAGTTATTCCCCAAAGAGAGAACAACAGCTGACAGTTAATGACCCAGTTATGCAAATCCGGTCCTACAGCGGTTTGTTTGCTCCTAGTTTCGAGCATCCATTAAGATAACGGATGCCTACCAGAGGAACACTGAGTAATATCAGAGCTGAAGGCACACTGTACATTTGTGTCTGCCTGGAAGAATACATTTAATGAGCATGAAAAATGTATAAGATATAACAGGAACTGGAAGTGACAACATCAGCCCTGTTTTATGTATCAAGCTTATATTTAGATGAGATTCAGCTGTACTTCCAAATTACGTACAGTATTCCAAATAGTTTGGCAGTTTATTGGCATGGCAATGACAATCTTATTTCAAAATGTTCACCCCAGCCCTTGTGTGACTTACTTTGTACTGTGGAACACAAAAGAAGAAATTTAGAAAAATGCCTCAGTGTTTTTGTCTATCTTGAAAGTCAATGTTTTGGACCCTATTGAATTTCATAGTATGGTCAAAACCCAACACAAGTTCACTGGAAATACGTACCTCTACCATTTCATTTTCTACCAGTTCGCCATTTCAGAGTCAGACCGCCGCCTTCTAAACATCAGTATCCCTAAGCTTTGAACGACTAAGAACGTCAGTGGAGAAAGGAATGTAGTTCATCATACCATCGTAATATTCGTCATATGCATAATTCACCCACTATACTTCTAAATCTACATGTTTTTTTATATCAACAGAAACATATACCGGGATAATTCTCTCGAGACTCCCCTGCTTCTCAGCTTAGTTAATGATATGCTAAAGCCCACAGGCATGTTTACATTATTGGTTACACAGTAGTCCTTTTCTTTCCCTAAGGTGGTCTTTTTTTACTGCAGTCTTGAGGAGAAAATGAAGGTGGCCCAGTAGTGCACAACACAGCGAAATTTAAAAAGCAAATATGTTCACAACACAAATAAATGAGCCACAACACAATGGAAAATGTACAAGTCAAGTCAAGTCACCTTTATAAATATAATGTTTTTTACAATACAGATTGTATCAATGCAGCTTCACAGTGATAACATGAAAATAATACAAGTAGTTTACTTTTAGAAGAAAATTGCATCATTGTAAACCTGAAGTAAGGCAGATCAATAATATTGTTAAAGGGATACTCCATTTTTTTGGAAATAGGGTCATTTTACCACTCCCCCAGAGTTAAACAGTTGGGTTTTACCGTTTTTGAATGTATTCAGCCGATTTTTTTTTTATATTTAGAAGAATATCAGAAACCAGACAGTTTCTGGTCTCATTGACTTCATATTTTTTTCCTACTATGGAAGTCAATGAGACCAGAAACTGTCTGGTTACTGATATTCTTCTAAATATCAGAAAATCGGCGGAATGGATTCGAAAACGGTGAAACACAACTCTTTAACTCTGGGGGAGTGGTAAAATGAGCCTATTTCCAAAAAAAAGTGGAGTATCCCTTTAAATACAATATGTCCCAACTAAGCAAGCTAAAAGCCAAGGCAACAGTGGCAAGGGACCAAAACTCCATCAGATGACAGAATGGAAAAAAAAGAGAAACCAGGCCTCCATTTGGTTGGAGGTCGGAGTCATCACGCCAGTACGGAGACGAGTTTATTGAGGTTTCCTTGAGGCCGGCACTTCAGGGATGGTCTGTGGTCATGTCCGGGCGCAGGTTCGCCGTCTGATCTGGATACGGCCCGGATGCGGCTGATTTTAGTAAACCTCGGAATAAATGGAAAGACTAACATTAGTGTAACCAGGTCAAAAGTTACCAAACCAATTACTGTACTTGTTGTGTCAATGCATGGTTACTTTGCTTTAGTTGTATTGAGCACTCCAAGCCTAGATTCAACCAGGACACTCAGAGCACTCCCAAACTGCAGGGGGCGTCCATGCAACAAAAGTTAGTGGAACCAACTTTTTGGGAAGTAGCTTTTGGGACTATTTGCCTGCGCACCCACAGAGAGAGCATGGCATTTAAATGTTTGTAGAGAATTCAGTTGGTTCTCTCATTTATTCCTGGAAAAACATACTATGATCCTGATCATCAGCTACATCCATTACAGCTCCTGATCATTCAAAGACGCAACTGGTAGGACAATTTATGATTGACTGTGTTTGAATATATTGAGTATTAAATGTTCAGGTTCTGCTTGGTCTGTAATGTGCAATTTAAAATAAGTTATGAGGATTTTGTTATGTGAATGTTGAACTTGACAGAAGTAACATGTGCATGAGTTTAATTATGGGATTGGTATTTTCTTGTTATAATGTGGGACCTGTCCACGGTTTTGGAAGCCACGATAGGTGCCCCATTCGAGCCAATCCATTTGTCAGTCATTTCACATCTGTCGTTCAAGACAGTGTTTCTTATGGCTCTTTCATCACTGAAGTGCATTTACAAGCGCGACGTGTATGGAAGTTGTGGCTCATTTCCGTTTTGTTGTGGCTTATTTTTGTTGTGCTGTTATGTTTGCTTTTTGTTGTGTAGTACACTACTGGGCCACCGTATAGACAATACTCAGGAATTGTGTTGACTAATGAATTTGCACATGGTTTGTCTTAAAGCATATTAAAACACCACATAGACATATAAACAACTTTAAAAATGTAAATTGCGCATGTATTTCCTGGGTCCATGCATGTGCATATTCCAAAACCAGAAAGATTTTTTTCACAATGTTTTGTGTTCTGCAGAAAACAAGAGAGGGTTGGTATGACATGAAGGTGAATAAATAACAGAATTTTCAAATTTAGGGTGAATTATCCCTTTAAGCACTGGTTTAATTCTCCATTAATGTTTTGTGTTTGCGGCAAGTACTGTAAGAATTTGACTGACATCCCGGCTTTGCGCAAAACAGGGCACTTCACACCATTCCATAGAGACAGATCACTATATAATGAATTTCAGAGTACTATTGTGTTTCCTTGGGTTTCCACAGCAGTGGTCTCACAGTCAAGCTGAGACAGAGATACATGTTTTCATTGGCTCCATCACTGGCCAGAGTGATCTGACTCTCTTTGACAGCGGATAGTTTCCATTTAATTCTGTACAGCGCTTGTGTTTCCTGATTTAGCCCCTGAACTAAATGCATTAGCTCAGCATGTCCAATTCCAATTGCAACATGTTTTTTTTCACCCTCTAAAAGTCGTTTCTTTAAAGATTCCCCAATGCTGCCCTGATGCCAGAAGATCAGACTAGCAATGTATCGTGTGGAGTATTTTTTTGCTGATCAAGTTGAGTTAGCTTGTTTCTTTTTTATCTCTGCTATATGGATCCATTGCTATGGGCTGTTGATATAATTCATACACCAAATTTAATGAGATCATTTTCAGCCCATTCAACATTCATCATTTTAAATGATGAATAATTGTTTGCGTCGCAGGATCCAACTCCATGTGTGTGTGCGATCTGAAAAGTAAAATTCCTCCTTGGTTGCTTAACACTACACCCTTTCCCATGTGCTTTAAATCTGCATTTCATTAAATTTGTGTTGTTTTTACTGCAAGCAATGAAATTGCACACCATACAGTGGTAAGTGGGTAAGACTTGTCTGTATTGCCAGTGCACGTTATGTTTTACTCGGCACTACATCAGTATAATTTGTTTGTACAAATTAGCATTTTAATGAAAATGGTGCTTCAGGGATTTGAGGAATAATTAAAGTACACTAAGGTCTGTAATTATGAGTTTTGTGAGTTAAAAGGGTTGGCGCACCTGCCTTTAAATATTCCCAGTATTCCCAAAGCTAGAAAAAAAATTAAAAAATGTTATTTCTGTGTCAGTGGCCTCAGATGGCAGCTCAGAGCTGTGTTGCATTTCTGTTCTGTAATGGTCTTTGCACACCTGGGGATCTTAAAATGCATTTTTAAGATCCCCTTAAAATGCATATTTCTAGAATATGCTTTTGAGATATTGCCAGAGCTTCAGGTGTGTCTTATCTGCCTGAGCGCACAATGGTCTTATCCAAACATGAACCTGAAGATATGAATTTGGTGCTGAAATTGTTGAATAACAATAAAATTCAGCAACCCACACCTGCATTCAAAACACATTTTGAAATGAATGAATGTCACTGCATTAAGGTGAAGTCACATTGAAGTCTATTGTTGATGGTGTGGTAATGTGTGAAGCATAAGTCTTTCAAACAAAGCAGCGTTTTGTTGGTCAATCTGTTGGAGAATCTGTGTAAGGAAATCCATCCCGATCTCACGAGAATTCGTACGAATTTTTCGAGGTGGCTAATTCGTAACAATTCGTACGACCTCACTCGTACGAATTAGTACGTTTTTGCTAAATCTTACATATTTTACAAATTGTCCAATTCTTATGAATTCGTACGAATGACCTACCCCTGACCCCGCCCCTAAACCTACCCATCACGAGGGTTTGGACAAATCGTACGAATTCGTACGAGTGAGGTCGTATGAATTAGTACGAATTAGCCACTTTTTATTGAATTGGTCGTGAGATAGCGTAGGTAAAACTGATTTCACTGTAATCATCATGCCACAACTTGTAATAATTACTTTAATGAGCTCATTGTTCTAAAATTAATGCGATGTTCTCTAACTGCATGATTTGTATCATCTTATAACTGTACATTTATGAAATATGAACATTTCTGCACAGATCACTCAAAATTGCAATGTAGACACGTGTGATTTCTGTAAAGCTGAATTGAAATGATATATATTACAGCACTGTACAAATAATGTGAATTGAATAGTAATATTGTATGTTGCCATTTTTTCAAAAAGTGTTGTACGCAAGCTCAAAAAAGTCTTGTGCTTATTGTTGCTATCAATACTTCCAGTTTGCCATCAACAAAACTAAATTAAACAATAAAATGAGCAGTGTTGAACATATTAATACTTGGTATTTATTTTTTGATGGATACTTTACACAATAATGACAATCCTGTCATCATTTAATTATCCTCATGTTGTTCCAAACCTGTAGGACTTACAGTATTTTTTTCGGTGGAAGTTCTGCAGCAGAAAAAAAAAGTCGAACATGTTTGGAACAACATGAGGATGCGATAAATGACAACATGATTGTCATATTTTGGCTGAACTATCCTTTTTAGCCTGATGCAATTTAATGCAGACTTTGCAGAGAGGCAGTTATTGAAGGATGAGGAACAAGTCTGTACACGACAGTCATCCTGTATCGTGCAAGAAATCGCAAGAATTGCAAGAACCGATTGCAATTATATAAATTAAATAAAGGTGGTTTCGAAATTTGGTTTCTTGGCCAAATGTGAAATCCAGAGAAAAAAAAATATCTCGTCACACATGATCCCTTTAAAGATTCTAACATTTGTGGAAACACACAGTCCTGGTTATTAATTGAGCTTAAATTGGTCAGGATTATTTCTAATCTAGACAGCGCACTGGCAACAACACACAAGGCATATGGTGTTAGCGACATACATCAGCTCTCGCTGATTAGTTCGCGTCTCTAACGAATCCTAACAAATCACATCAAACAAACAAACAGAAAGAAATCCACATTCTCGCCAAACATACTGTATGTGAAGCTGAAAGGAAAAAAAGCAAATGAAAGGGATTTCTCTCTAAGCCTGAGCATTGTCATAGATCATTTAACTGCACTTTTCCACAGCAAAGCACTGTGTGGAGGTGTCTTCAATCCCCTCTTCATAAAGGTGACTTAAAATTCTAAACTCTCTGCGTCTCGACTCCGAACATCGACATAGATCATTTTCCAATTCATAGCTCACATTTCTGTGCGCAGCTTAGGATAATAAATAAAAAGGAGGAAAACGGAAAACTATTGGACTGGTTTGCACAGCTCCTTCACCATACCACACATACACACACATAAAAACCCCTTTCACGTAGCGCGTTAATTCCAGGGAATTGCCGTAAAATTGCTAGAGTGCCTTCTGTGTGAATGCATACACATTGCCGGATTGATGCCGGGATCGATGCCGGGATGAGGAACTGGTAACATTGATGGGATCAGTCCCGAAATAACACAGTCTCATCCCAAGAAGTCATATAACTGACGTCTTGGAACGTCTTTTGACCATACGTCAACATCTACCATTTTAGGGTACCCTTTAACGTCAGTTACTTGACGATCCTGGAACATCATACAACTGATGCTTTACCTTTAACGTCAGTTAGGTAACAGGGTAGGTTTAGGGATAGGTTTAGGTCTGGGGTAGAGTTAGGATCCGATAACATCATCTAAACGATGTTAAAGGGTACCCTAAAACGGCGGATGTTGACGTATGGTCAGAAGACGTCCCAAGATGTCCCATGACGTCTTGGGATGAGACTGCGCTGCCCGAAACAAACCCTGTGTGAACAAAAGGCAGAACCAATTGCCTGAGTGATAAGGCACTTGCCATCGCTTGACTCTGTTGCTCTTATAAGAAAGTTTGTGTTCGTCATCAACAAAGAAAGAACAAAAAAAATTCTGCAAACTGAAATGAAGCAGAGACCAAGGATCTCCTTGCTATCCGTGCTGAAGCTGAGATCGTTCGCCCGCTATGTGGAACAGTACGCGATGCATTAGTGAACGTTTTCGATCCTGTCGCCACGTGTCTTAACGGGATCTTTACTGGATGTGTGTGAACGAACTCACAGATCCGTTGTCCATGTATTTTCCAGAATCTTTGTGTGAACGGGGCTAGAGAGAGAGAGGCAGTAGTTGTAAGTTGACACATTACCAGTTTGCCTTGATTTATTCATGAATAGCTTTTCAGTTTTCCCCCCTTTTATTCAAAATGGCAAGATTGACTCGCTGTCGCTCTCAAACAGAAATGAGATTACGGTCTTTTTTTCTGCTCCCTTCCGCACTTCTATTGAAAATATCCACTTGCAGGAATGTTTGAATTAATGTAATGCAAGGTACGGCAGGGAGTGTTTGACAGCGTCTCTCGAACACTCAATTATTAATGGCTCAGTGTGCCATATTGATCGTCTGTTGCTCTGGTCAGGTTCATGTACTGTATATCTATCTATATATCTATATTCTGGGTTCATTATGTGAGTGTGGGTTATATTGAGCGGCAGAATTACCGTCACGGTGATGATGATTGAGGAGATATGTTTCTTTCTGTCTGCAGGCTTCGTCTAACGCCCTTTCACTCTGATGGTATCTTTGATGGTATCTTACGCTCTCTACACACTTAAAGAAATAGTTCAGGCAAAAATTGAAAATCATTTGCCCTCATGTCAACGTCCAATAGGGAGGGATGTGTTATCAAGTGACTAGAAAGACATTTATAATGTTACAAAAAGTTATTTAAATGAATCCTTTTCTTTTTTGATTTTAATATTTGTATTAAATGGAAACATGCCTGAAACAATGAATCACTATTTCAACACAAATATGAAGCAGCACCGTTTTCAACATTGATAATAATCATAATTGTTTCTTGAACATCAAGTCATCATTTGAATGATTGCAAGAGGATCATGTGACACTTAAGACTCAAAATTTTGACTGAAATTTCAAAAATTTGACTGAAATTTCAAATTTGATACTATAAGAATAAATTATGTTTTAAAATATATTCCAATGGAAAACAGTTGCACAACATATTTACAATATAACTGTATATTTAAACAAATAAATGCTGGGGAGCAGGACTGTGCTTTCAAAAACAGCGCAAGTGAGCAGGGTCTCTAGCTAAGGTCCAAAACAACTAAAAACAGCATCATAAAGGTTTCTTCAAAGCAGTCGACATGACTCATGCAGTAGTTGTGTGTGAGAAACAGACTGAAATTTAAGTCATTAGTCACTGAGAAAGAGCGCATGACCTCTGCCGACCCTCACAACCCACTGCGGATCATCCCCCGCTATATGCATCATAAATGCAAATTATACAAACTGTTGCTTACTGTAATTTGTTGTTGATGTATGGGTGTTTCTTTCACCGTGGGTATTTTGGGCCCTGTGGACTTTAGAATAAAAAAAAAAAACTCTGAATAAAAACTTTTACACTCTCTGTAGCTTATTTGTTTTGCCCACTTGTCCAGCAGTGTACACTTTTAATACGTTAAATCATTTAAATCAAATTGTGTTTCTTTTCATTTTTATCTATTATCAGCCTTTTTCCACCTTAGAAACATGCAGAAAAGTTAGTTCATGCATTCATAACCTCAAGACTAGATTCCTGTAGGCGTCACCTAACTGACGCTTCGGGAGCATTTTGACCATGCTTCAATGTTTGACGCTTTAGGCGCCCTTTAGCGTC
>JAOTRC010000002.1:12070487-12081313 GCA_027497675.1 Cyprinella lutrensis | reverse complement strand
TATAAAGTCGCAATTCTGAGAAAAAAAGACAGAAGTGCGACTTTTTATCTCACAATTCTGACTTTTTTCTCACAATTCTGACTTTATATCACCCAATTCTGACTTTATATCTCGCAATTCTGACATTATTTCTCAAAATTGCGAGATGGAAAGTCAGAATTGCGAGATATAAAGTCAGAATTGTGAGAAAAAAAGTCAGATTTGCGAGATATAAAGTCAGAATTGCGTGATAATAAGCCGCAATTACCTTTTATATTTTTCATTCTATGGCGGAAACAAGCTTCCATACTAATCAGAAATGAATCCTGGAAAAAAATCTATTATGTATGTATCAAAAACTGTTTTCAACTTTGATAATAATAAGAATTTTTTAATATTTGGTCACCAATTGTAATTGAGCTGCAAATCATCATATTAGAATGATTTCTGACGGATCATGTGACACTGAAGCCTGGAGTGATGATGCTGAAAATTCAGCTTTGATCACAGGAATAAATTACATTGTAAGATGTATTAAAATAGAAAAAGAGTTCTTTTAAATTGCAATATTATTTCACAAAATTATTGCTTTTTTATCAAATAAATGCAGCCTTGGTGAGCAGAAGAGACTTTTAAAAATCTGAATTATTTCACGCTTTTGACCGGTAATGAACATGTTTGTCACAACATTAAATAGTTTACCTTAAGATTTAACAAGACTGTTCTCTCTCTACAGAAAACACTCCCTCCGTCAAATTGTGCGAAGATCAATGGTGAGTCTATTCTTTAACCATTATAAATCAGGAGAATAGTGAGTTATAGTTATACGAGAGTGGTTATCAACAAAAACGGGTTGTTGGTCTGCTTTAACAGGGTCGCCACCAACCATTTAATCGTACGAAATGAAGACAGAAATAAATAAGAATAAGTAGGCTTCTGAAAAGAGAGCAGAAACGTTTGACATCAGAGGCATCTTTTCTTTCGACGTCTGTAAAATATCTGAAAAATACTAACTTGTATTTCCTTCACTTGAATGAAAGTTCTTCATTAAAGCCAAAGTAATAGACTGCCTTAAAGGGATACTCCACTTTTTTTTGGAAATAGGCTCATTTTACAACTCTCCCAGAGTTAAACAGTTGGGTTATACCATTTTCAAGTCCATTTAGCCGATTTTCGGATATTTATAAGAATATATCAGTAACCAGACTGTTTCTGCGGTCTTATTGACTTCCATAGTAGGAAAGAAATATACAATGGAAGTCAATGAGACCAGAAACTGTCTGGTTACTGATATTCTTCTAAATATCAGAAAATTGGCTGAACACACTCGGAAACGATAAAAACCCAACTGTTTAACTCTGGGGGAGAGGTAAAATAAGCCTATTTCCAAAAAAAAGTGGAGTATCCCTTTAAAAATTGATTATACTAATGCTAGATAGACCAAAAATATGTTTTGAATTTTGGTCTCCATCATAGGATGCTGGTGTTTTGTGTGTCCGCTTTAGACTTAACTAGCTTCAAGCAGCCTCAAATCTGCTGTTGGCTATGCTGGTCAACCTGCTAGACCAGCAACAAACCAGAACTTACCGGCATGGACATTTGCAGGTGTAAGCTTTTCAGCAAGATTTAGTTCTAGAAAGCAGATAGTATTATTCGCTTTCTCTCACTGCTGAGGAAAGCATTCTAGTCAAACTCCACCCTGGATTTATAAGCCTCCTGAGACTGTGAAAACAGCCGTGGTTCCCAGATACCTGAAAACACACCCTGGTGGTACCTGCTAAAAACTACAAAAACAGGACGTTACATTGCGTAGAGGATTAGAACCCCACCAAAACTCAACAAGCTCCAAGGTGTAGCCATCACATTGGTTGCTGACTGTAGCTACTATTCTCATCAGTACTATTGGCCAGTACTGAAGCCAGTATTTATTCTTTTGTCATACTATGTTGGATTTGTCAAGCAGTACATATCAGTGCAGTTGGTATGGCAGTTATTTTGCTTTATTTTTTACTGCAAAGCTTTTAGTATTTGAGAATCCTGTTTTCTATGTGACTCCATTGTTAATAGGCCTATATTGTGCTGTAAGACTCCATAATGCTGGCTTGCTAATGTATCTGCTTCTATCCATATTCCTTCACACTGACAGGAAGCCTGTGAAACATCCACTCTCTCTGTCTGAGTCATGATGATGAATCTCTGAACCGGCAGCATGACCAGTCTAGCCCTCTTGTATCTTTTCCTCTGAGGACTTTGCCTTGAGGTAATTCAGACAAATATGTTAGTCTTAAAAGATACAGATGAGGGTAAGACTATTTGCTACAGTAAATCATCTGTTTTCTCTATACCCCTGGCTTTGATTGAGGTTATGTTTAGGTTTTGAAAAATGTATAAGCTGTCTGAAGATAATATGATTTATGAGCAGTTAGACATGATGAAATTTATTTAGGAAGTGTATGTGTGTATATGAATATATGTTTTGTTGTCACAAAACTGGAATTTCTGGAATTACAAAACCGGAATTACAATTCTAGATCCCAGAAACCCCAAGTATAAAGTGCTTGGGGAAAATGCACTGATACAGACAGAAAACTGAAACTTTTGTGAGCAGCAAAAGTCAGTGTACGTCCACATATTGTACAACTCACCCACATTGTATATACAATAGGGCTACTATATGGAGCAACAAAAATAAATGTGATGAGCTCGCTTTTGCTTAAAAACTTTGCTTAAGACATTATTTTGGCCATGTATATGCTGATGTCAGAATTGAAATCAGTGTGTGATTTATGTTTAGATTATTTTTTGCTTACACATAATCCTTGGTGTATTTTTGAGAGGAGTCATGAGCTTAGATTGGAGTGTGCAGAAATTTGGTTTGCCGATTATTCTCTCCCTTTCTTTTTTGCTTGAGGGTTTTTTGTCGCATGCAGTTAAATACTGTTGCTATACTTGGATTTATACATTTTACTTTCAATTACAGATCAAATAATCTTTTACAGATCAAATAATCTTTCAAGGTCTTGCAAATTCAACTCCATACCATATAGCATATGGCATATTTTATTTACACTCAGGCACATGATGCATACCAATTGCCAATGCCTTTGAATGAATGAGACATGATGCAAGGTTGGACCACGGCTCTGTAATGGAAATAGAAATAACAAGGATTTTCTGGGTTGTGCTGGCAGTGTTACAGAACAGACTCTTGCCCTGCTGTCACTGACACGCAGATGCTGCGACCATGGCTGTCTGGAACAAATCACTTGACCGCATTGACTGATGGCTGCTTTCCCATGCATACGTACGTTCACATGAAAGTGGTGAATGAATTCACGTTAATTTACCCAGCATGGTGTTTAATGTTATCACGGCTGTTGCTTTTGACATTAGCACTTTTCAGATGCTTCCTGTTGTTGTAACCAATGTAAAGCATACTGTTCCCCTGGCACAGTTACAGTAAAGCTTGCATGTAAATGAAATTTTAAATATATATTTAGACGGTAACGGCCATCTGATTGATATATCAGGTGGTCATTGACTTTTTTTAATGGGATGTTTTAGTGGCAGCTAAATCAATTAAAAATATTAATGGATGATTGTCATAAAGTCTTCATAGAGTTTGAAGATTGTCATAGAGTCATATATCAGCAAAAAGCCTTAAACATCAAACAAAAAAGCCTTAAACATTAAACATTTTTTAATATAATAATAAAAAAAAACCCATTGCATTAATTAACGAGTTATCGCATATCGTTTTTTTTCTAAATCATGCAGCCCTAATGCTCATCGGACTGATAAACTTCAGACTCAAGATCATATATTTTTGGGACGTTAATTACATTAATGACCCAATTTTGCGTGCTTCGGTAATTTATTTGTGTTATTTGCATAAACTTTAAATTCAGAGAGTAGTTTAGCGACTAGTTTTTGAGTGGGCATCATATTTTGACCACCCCGCTCTAAATAAAAGAAACCAGATGGAGAAAGTCGGCTTTGCGGACACACTCCTCCACAAACCATCTGCCTCCTACATTATACAGCAAAGGACCAGCCTCTGTGGTCATAGCAACGTCCTATACGTGAGTTCGATATGTCTCTCTCTCTCTCTTGTTCTCTCTCAGAGCGCAGCTGGGAGGCAGAGGGCCTTCAGCAGGGATTCTGGGACATTGACAGGCCCTCATTTTAAATCACAATGAGAGCTTATTCACACTTCTGTCACTGAATTAATGAAAGTGGTGTATCCATTTGCTGTTGTGCCTTAATTCTCTCCAGAGTTTTGCAATCAAAAGGAAAGAAAAAATGTGAAAGAAAAAAAAAGTACAAGAAAAGCTGTGAGTATTAAAGGGATAGTACACCCAACAATGATTCATAGAATTTGAAAGAAATTCTGAATCCATAATGTAAGAAATAGACCAAAATGTAATGAATTATTTACTGATAATCTTGTGGCAGTGAGTTGTTATCAACTGAAACCTAGTATTGAATAGAACCTGTGGAAAGTGCAAAGTGCATCATAAATCTAATTCCTGACAATAATAAAATGTAGGAATGACTTCATTATTCATGTTCATGAAATGGGTGAGTATGATAAATAGTCTGTGGTCACAACAGACAATATACTCTTGATTCACTATAAAGGCACTAAAAAAAGAATTCTAAAAAATGTTTACACTCTAATATGCAGATAATATTTGCTCAATACGGCTAAACTGTTTATGTGAAAAATAATGACTGATTGCGCATTTATTTATTAATTGTTAAAACCATTATGATTACTTTTTTTGCAATGGGACATTTTCATGACAACTAAAAAATATTTTTATAAAAAAAAATATGTATAAATATATTTACATATAATTCTTTTTTTTATTTAACCAAACGACTTTTTGAAATATTGTATTTCCTAAGCTTTTTCAGATATTATTACCATTGAAAAAATTTTGAAAAAAAAATGTACCGAATTGTACAAATGATTCTGAACTGCCTGAGCAGTCGTGAGTTATATCAACCTTATAAACCGGCGTAGATTAATGCAGGAAGTAACAAATATGCAATGGTCTTCATTTTCTGCCTACGAACATCTACTTTGACCATCCCTCAAACTCTATAGTTGTAGCTAAGGCCTGGAAGACTTTGCTTCAGGTTGTCAACAGTTCGAGAAGACGCTGTTTTCTGCACTGCGAAAGCAAGGAGCCTCAAATTGGTACAGTAAAACCAACGTCATTTTTACTGTGCATAGTAATGACCAATCAAAAACAGAGCAACAGATCTGACCAATAAGAGCAGAGTAGGCTCTCAGAAAGGTGGAGTTTAGAGAGACCGAATCCCTAATGAACCATTTCAGACACTTTTTTTGACCTTGGATGCATTATTGTTGTAAGTTAGAACTGACTGGAATTGATTCAGTGTTTTAATTCTTTGACAGTTTCTAAATCCACGTCAGCAACTTTTTAACTACCTTCACTCTTCAGTCAGATTTGTTGCAATATGCCATCTACTAGGACTCCAATTGATTTTTAGTGCATCTTCGATTGATTTTCTCTTTTGAAGGTCTCTGCTGGTCTCATTCCAGTCATGCTTTGCTCATAAAATGGTCCTGGTATATTAGGAACATCACAGAGTTTATTACCTGCACCAGCAGATTATCATATGTGATGTGCTTTACAGATGTACTGCACATGTGCTAATGTACATGTAATGTAATGAAATTATAAAATGAGGATTTAATTATTTAATAACCTGATTATTTTTAATAACCCTAATATACTGATTGAGGTGTGAGAGCCCTGCGATAACTTTACACTTATCCTGTTTCCTGTTTACCATACTGTCATCTTCCAATCAAGACAGGATGCTTAAGTCATGAAACGCCGGATCTGCATGGGGTGAAAACCTGTGTCAGGGGAATCGGAACACTGTTTCTATTGATCAGAGCGAGCAGCTGAAATATTATCTCAGTTACCTTGAAGTGCTGCACTTTGCCTGGGCAGGTGATGTGAGCGAAGAGGGGATGTTGAAATGTGGGCTCTCTTTAGCAGAAGCCAATTTTTTATTTAATTAGCATTAAACTTACATTAATAAACGCATTGTATATTGTACTATCGAACCATAACGGTGATGCATAGGCTACTTGCTATTGTTTTGGTTGTTGTTTTTTGAGTGCTGACATCTCAGTCAAATCTGAGCAAGATCTAGTCTGTCATATTGTAATGACCCATTATTGTGTGTTTTTTTGGTTCATTTACTCAAGAGAGTCACTTAATTGTTCTTGACAATTGCTAACGGCACATGTCCATCAATGTGATAATTGATTGCTCAATTGTTATAAATCGGTATGTTCTTATGCAATGCAAAGACTCAATATGCCTGTTTTTCTGAAACAGAATATGTGCAGCATACATAAATATGTTTTTAAAAATAATTTGCTACAATGTTTACACAAATTCATCATGTGAGTCTATAACTTCGAAAATGAATCTGAATAATTGAATGATACTTTTTCTGGGACTTTTACAATAATAATATTGTATGGTTATGTTGGGGGTTGAGTTAAGAACATTGCATGTGGCTCTGATTGTATAGTACACTTTCAGACAAATATAGTAGACTTTTTTGTATTGAGAAACATTATCACAATTTAAAATAACTTTTCTATTTTAAAAATATTTTAAAATGTAATTTATTCCTTTGACGGTAAAGCTGAATCTTCAGCATCATTAATACTCTAGTCTTCGGTGTCACTTGATCCTTCAGAATTCATTTTAACATGATTTATCAATGTTGAAAATAGTTTTTTTTCAGGATTCTTTAATGAATATAAAGTTCAAAAGAACAGCATTTATTTTAAATAGAAATCTTTTATAGCATTGATTTTAAATGTCTTCTGCTACTTATCAATTTAATGCATCCTTTCCTGGTGGAATGCTGTTATAAATATACCCATAATTTCTGTAGAAATTTCTTTAAATTGAACACTGATGTGCCATTTTTTTCCTCCCTATTCCTCAGTCTCTGTCGTTTATTTTCCTCTAGGCGTTCGGCCAGGCATACACCACCCAGCGTAAAGTAGCAGAGGATGGTGAGACAAACGAAGAGACGTTGCTGCAGGAGTCTGCCTCTAAAGAGGCCTATTACATGGGACGACTGGTGGACCTTCAAACCCAGCTGAAACTGAGCAGCTCCGTGGCCTCCAACGCCCAAGCGGAGACCGAACGTCTCAACGCTCTGGTGCAAGACCTCAGAGAGGTGAGTTGTGTATTTTCTTGTACTGGTGGAACTGCCATCAGCACACATTACACAGAACATAAGTTAGTACACCTTTTCTGAAAGTAATTAATTTCATGAAGTTTATCTTGGGCCAAAAGGTTATTTTGAGGGCAGTGAGTCTGTGTGCGTGTAGTGTGTCAGCAGTCGTTGGTGTCAGGGTCAGAGACTGTCGCCAGAGCGCATTGTAGGGGGCAAATCCATGGCTAAGCTGGGGCATAAGAGAAATACCCTGAGGTCGGCACAAAGACACACTGTCACACACGGCCACTGCTGTCCTATGAGACAGGGAATTTCATGAAGTTTTTCACCCTGCGGTCACATACCTTAAATTTAGAATAGCTTAATTATCACAGTACAAACAGCCACACTGACAGCCTAGATTACTTCAAAATTAGCATTTTTATTCATTTATCGGACAAATAATCAATAGAACAACATCTCTTCTCTGGTGATATGATGATATTTTCTCTGGTGCGAGGGTGGGACATCCTGTCACTGACGTGACAGCACAGCATTAGCAAACCACAACCATCCAATCAATTCCCGATGGACAAAATTAAGTCGCTACCTACAATTTGTCTTGTTCGAGAAGCCATTTCACTTCGTAAAATGTCATAATAGGGCAGAACAGACTCATCAGGACCTCCATTTCATGCCGACTTTAAATTTTAAATCATTAGATAGCCATTACAAAGTGGCTTTTGAAATCAATGTATTGTTTGTTTAATCCTGCTCTTGGTAAATGGATTTTAGAAAAGCAGTCGAACATCAGTATTAGTAGAAAAAAATTACATTACCTGCAAAAGTTTTCCTGCATAGTTTCGGTGTTGTCAAATCCTTTTTTTTTCCAATTGATATCAATGTCGATTAGAGATGTATGGTCTGCGCCATAAATGTTAGACCTGCTCAATGTGTCCATAACTGCTATTTCACAAGTTTGTTTGAGAGTTGCTTCTAACATCAATGCTAAAATACTTTTTCATATTCTAGTTTACTGTACAGGAACAATATAGGAAATCAATTTGTAGACTGACTTCCCAAAAATCTGTGTGGATTTGAGGAGGGTCTTTCTTTTTGTTGACCAATGGAAGAGAAGGTTGGGCGGAAGGAATTTTAGGAAGTCATTATCTTTGCAATACCATTTGGTGCCAGTAGGTTCATTTAAGCCTTTGTGTACTTCATAATATTTGTGGAGTATTTCAGCCTTAAAACCAGCATTTCTGTTTGCACATACTAGGCTTGCTCTACTTTGCTGTTTAAGTACTGCACTGCCCTTGACCCCTGAGTGTGTGAAGCCTATGATTACCACTGCTACAATAGAGCTGTAGTGGGAGATAATTGGTCAGTAATCCCCTGGAGTTCATGCCCAGCTCATTTGAACTGGCCTGGCATTGCTTAAAATATGCAATGAGACATCACATCCTCTGGGTGAGCTGTGATATTGTGTGCAGTAATCAATATACCAGCTCATGGGAAGGTCATTGTTCAGGGTGTGCAAATTATCTTACACTATAACAATCTTCTTATTCTTGTAATGAGTGGCAAATTTATTGGAGACAGTCATATTTTCTTCTGAAATGGGGTCATGCTCAAAAAGCCAATGACTAACTTTTTTTCTGTTGTCCTTCCCATTTCTCTCTTTCAGAATAATGATATTTTAGAGCTACAGAGGAGCAGAATGAGAGAGGAAATAAGAGAGTATAAGTTCAGAGAGACCAGACTGCTGCAGGACTACACTGAACTGGAGGAGGAGAATATCACTCTACAGAAACTCGTGTCAACACTAAAGCAGAATCAGGTAGGCTATTTACACACACTAATTGTGAAACACAATGTCATTCTACGTTGTCACTCCACTACAGAGGACATAGCCTTTGTAAATAATTTCAAATAGTTTTTCTTCACATTAGCATGTCAGGTTCCTTGCACCAAAATGTTCAGAATTTAGTTTTAGCCCCCTATCTTCCCTGCATAAAATTAAGCAGGCTGTTTTTCCTACTGTAGCTTCAAGCGTAACATGATTTGTCCAAGTAGGTCATGTTTTCTGGATCACCATCCTTGTTGATCCTGAAACGACATTCCTATTAACCAATCAAATTTGAGGACTAGGTTTAAGGTTGGGGTTCGGGGGTTACAACAACATTTTCATAATGATTTCCTCTGATTTAGGAGGATAAGATTTAGGACTATGATTTTATAGGAGGATTTGCATGTTCACTTATAAACATGTTCTACTTTGGGGAAATCACATTGTGTGTACTGCCAAATTACCTCAGATGTTATTGGATAACATATTTTTAAGTAAAATTAATATAAATACACCCACCAATTTGCAAAATAATAATAATAATAGTAATAATAATAAATAAGTAAATACAAATTATAGTACAAAAAAATATTAAACATATACTTTAGTCACATTTCAGCTAAATGTTTACCATAATTATATTTACTTGATTTTATGTATATGTATATATAATATATAATAATATACAATATATTATACATTATAACATTATAATCTGTTTTAACTATAAATATAGATGTAAACACTAAAAAGCATATTTTAATATGCTTAATTGTGTGATATATTAGGTAATGAGATCAGTTATTATTACATTTATATTTATATAATGTTATATGTATAATTGTCAACCATTTTCAAATTTACAGGTGGAATACGAAGGTTTAAAGCATGAAATCAAAGTATTTGAGGAAGAGACAGTGCTTCTCAACAGCCAGCTGGAAGATGCTTTGCGCCTGAAAGATATCTCTGAAAGCCAGTTGGAGGAGGCATTGGATGCTCTGAAGAGTGAGAGAGAGCAAAAGAACAATCTCAGAAAGGAGCTGGCCCATCAGCTCAGCCTGACCGAGAGTGTGTATGGAGCCAGCACCCACCTGGCCATCTCTGCTGTGGAGGGATTGAAGTTCGCAGAGGAGGCTGCGACCAATGGCACGTCTGCATCCGGGTCTAGCCCCAACAATGAGGATAGTAACCGATGTAATGACTGCAATGGGCATGGACCAAAAGTGAATGGAGAATATCACCGAACGGGAGGCAGGAAGGGAGAGGTGTTGCACCCCGTCTCTGATCTTTTCAGCGAACTCAACCTGTCTGAGATACAGAAACTCAAGCAACAGCTCCTACAGGTTAGTCACATGACACTTAAGGCATAAAATATATACTGTAGGGATTGCAACAAAATGAAACCAGATTATGAAATTAAGATTAAAAGCAACATTTTTTTAATTTGATTTATTTTAATTAAACACTTAACCTTAAAGGTAGGGTATGGGATTTGAAAAACTGCCAGAAGATTTTGAAAATACACAACTCAAGGTCCTATCTTTTTTCCTCCAACGCTGGCCCTGACTCCACCTATTCGAAGACTTGGACGCACAATCATGCTCTTACTCTCTCTCTCTCTCTCTGTACCAAGGCGACTTGCACTTACAGTGACTGGGTCACGAGATTTGAGTATGTGCACGAAGGGGGCACACGCGCGCGCACGGGGGGGGTGGGGGGTGTTTAGGGTACGACCATTTGATTGACACATTTTCTGTCCAATGATTCTAGG
>JAOTRC010000002.1:12053997-12070387 GCA_027497675.1 Cyprinella lutrensis | reverse complement strand
GGCTGGACTTTTTGGAGTCCTGCCTGTTCCACAGATGATTAAATTGCTTAATTTTCATTTCAGTGCTTCTAACTCAGTGGCGGTAAGTGGGTTACGATTTTGAAAAAATGGTCAAAAAAGAAAATCACACACCCCACCTTTAAACATAATTTAAAAGTTCACAAACCAATTATTTGAAAATAACAATGCTTTACATTTTGAAACTAGATCTTATAGATTTTTAGATTTTTTTTCTTAATTGTTTATTCCATTCTTTTTTTTTCATCTGTAAGAATGACTATTTAGTTGTTCATTAATTCATCCAGTCCTTTTTAGTAAATTTTTAGTCTGTTTTTGCTCAGATACTCGTAGTCAGACAAATCAACGAGGCGTGCTTTGGGGGATAACTTCTAAGTTCCATCGGATGACAACAAATGGGATTTCCCTTAGAAAGCCTATCAACTTTGAGTATTACAACAAGCCAGTGGCAAAGTAAAGCCATGGGTCTGCGGAATTTGCATGGCTCAACTCCGCCCCACCTCCTGGGTATAAAATGAGAACGCCAGCAACATGCAGATATGTTTTCGCTTCGCGGCCAAGAAGTTTTCTTCCCTCCTGCATCCTATTCTCTGACTATCTTCGAGAACGAACAGCTTCCAGTCGGTGTCGGTGTGATGGCGAATCCTCCTCGTCCTCCTCTCGTTCCCTCTTGGGACCTCTCAGTGGTTCTAACTGGTCTGCAGAGTGCTCCATTTGAGCCTCTACAATCAGTGGAGCTAAAGTTCCTGTCAATGAAGACAGCACTCCTGGTTACATTAGCCTCCATTAAGAGAGCAGGGGACCTGCACGCATTTTCTGTAAATGAAGCACGCCTGGAATTCCGGCCAGGCTTTTCTCACTTGACCCTGAGAGCCTGGGCTGGTTATGTGTGCAAGGTTCCTACCACTCCCTTCTTGGACCAGGTGGTGAACCTGCAAGTGCTGCCCCTGGAGAAGGCAGACCCAGCATTGGCACTGCTCTGTCCTGTATGTGCTCTTCGTGCCTACGTAGACAGGATGGAGTGTTTCAGGACCTCACACCAGCTCTTTGTCTGTTATGGTGGGAAGCTAAAGGGAAAGGCTCTCTCCAAGCAAAAGCTGTCCCTCTGGATAGTGGATGCCATTGCTTTGGCATTCCAGCAGCAAGGTTGACCGTGCCCCCTTGGTGTGACTGCCCACTCCACCCAGATTGTGGCAACCTCTAGACCATGGCACCTCGCTAACAGACATCTGTAGAGCTGCAGGCTGGGCGACACCCCTTACATTCACCAGATTCTACAATCTCAGAGTGGAGCCTGTGTCCATCCATGTACTCGTTTCAACCAGCTGGTACTAGGACCCGCTCAGGTGTCTTCGCTTACTCGCTATTCCACTCCACGGAGTGGATACATGCAATATTTTCCTCAGGTGAGCGTCATAATCCCTGAGTTCTTCCAGCACTGCTGACGTCGAAGCCAGTGTCTATTGCCAGCGCATTGGCTAGTTGCTTCCCATGTGCATGGTCCCTCCTCTAAATGAGCCCCACACGTGTATTTCCACTGTAAGCCTCTCTGAGCACGTGTCTTTCCCTTGGCAAACCACCTTGCCACCCCTGGGGTTGAAATATTCCACCTGGCTGGACACCCCAGTGTTTCTCCATATGGATCCCTCTGGGTCATATATGTATTCTCTAAGTCCGGAGAGTCTCAAGTCTTGGTTACGTATGTAACCCTCGTTCCCTGAGAAGTCCATCTTCCTGCCACTTCCGCTGGAACAGCCGAGTTCAGTCTTGGCTAAGTAATGCCTTCCTTATTGGCAAAAATAATTTACCTCGTATTAAAGATTTTAAGTGTAAATTTGAGTGAATGAAAGTTGAATGCAGTAAATGTAATGGTCTATTTTGGGTTTTGGGATGCTACTGTGAGGTTGATTACAATTATGAGTGAGTGCTTTGTGACTGTCCATGTAAAAGCAGGACACAGTAATGTATTTGTATGTGTGTGTGTGTGTGTGTGTGTGCCATGGGCATATTCAGCAAGAAAGACAGCATGGGACAAGAATAGAAAATCTGCCAGTGCGGACCCAGAAACATAGAGAGCATCGGCTGCATAAAGGAGTAACTGTTATTGTATATGTAAATAATAGATTATATAAAACAATGTAATTTATTTAAATGTATAATTTGAATTTTAAGATAAAATGAATTACATCTACCTGTAACTGTAATGATCGATTGAAAACACTATAGCCCTTTGGTCATGTATGATTAAAAAAAAAATGTTACCATAGATAAATTCATCCACAAAGTCTAAACAGATCAATTTCATGATAAGTACTGAATAACATGTTTGCATTTAATGGTCTCCTCTAGGGAATGTGGCTGCAGTTGTGTTTTCTCTCAAACATCAAATACATAGCCAGAAGCCTGTTATTGCAGCCTCCTATTGCAAAATTAGCTGCTTGTGCTACAGTAATAGTTCCTATTATTACACATTTATACCACTGTTTGGCTATAATGAATTGTTTTCTCACCCCTCAAGCAACTGTAATTGCCTGGCATCCAAACAAAAAGTGTTTCCTCATCCTCCCCTATATTGTTCTTCTTGGATCCACTCCCAAAAGGAATCGATTGTGTTTCGCTATCTCAGCCTCAAGCATTAGATGGCTGACGCTTCTGATACAATGAGTGATCAAAAAGCAATTGAGCAGCACTTGAGCTCAATGACAGGAATCACATATCTGCATTTTTGCTAAATTTGTGACAAGCAAGCTTACACACCTAACTATCACACCTGTCTGTTGATTGGAATTTCAAATGAAGTGACATTCCATGTTTATATTTTTGACATTTTCTATCAAGAATAATGTAGATAAAGTGAAATTTGTAGGAATGTAGGAAAGTGAATTTAATAAAATTAGGCTCCTATGAAAAGCAATTTAAAAGGGTATCTTGTAATTCAATGATATCTTGATTGCATGTTTGTTGACATTTCTGTGATTAGTGGGACTAAGCATTCTTGAGAAAATATTGTTCATTGTTGACTTTCTAAAAGAAGCCTAAACTTCTTTGAAATCCATCCGTGGTTTTATTTATTTGCCAAGGAGTCAAGGTCTGCCTGGTAAGTATTACTTACTCACCTGTTGGTAGATGTTGTACATTATCTGGACCAAAAAAACATCATTGTACGGAGCCCCCTAGTCCCACTTTGGCAAAAAATTAATTATAACTATCTTGTGGCCTCAAGACAGTAACTTGTGGCCTCAAGATACTATCTCATGGCCTCAAGATACTAACTCGTGGCCTCAAGATAGTAACTCATGGCCTCAAGATAGTAACTTGTGGCCTCAAGATACTATCTCGTGACCTCAAGATACTATCTTGTAGCCTCAAGATACTAACTCGTGGCCTCAAGATACTAACTCATGGCCTCAAGATAGTAATTTGTGGCCTCAAGATACTAACTCGTGGCCTCAAGATACTATCTTGTGACCTCAAGATACTATCTCGTGGCCTCAAGATAGTAACTCGTGGCCTCAAGATAGAGTTAGTATCTTTAGACCACAAGATAGTATCTTGAGGCCACGAGTATATATTCTTTGTTGAGTAGAATCTTCAAAGGAACAGCATTTATTTATCTTTTGTAACAATGTAAAAGAATAAAAGTATTTAATTATTTAAAAAAATACTCTTACTGATCCCAAAATGTTCAACGGTAGTGTACATGAATGGCTATGCTAATGATATACCTTCTTGGTATTTGCTAACTAGCTGCATCTTCTACTAGGTTGAGCGAGAGAAGGCGATTCTGCTTACCAACCTGCAGGAATCTCAAACTCAACTGCAGCACACGCAGGGCGCCTTAACTGAGCAACACAGTCGTGTTCACCGTCTTACGGAGTGTGTCAATGCTATGAAGCGCCTCCACAGCGACAAGGAGTTTGACACTGAGGAGTCTGAGAAGGCTGACGGGCCCACAAACGGTTGCTGCGAGTATGAGACGGACATCAATGGAATAGAACTTCTGGAGTGCAAATACAGAGTTGCAGTGACTGAGGTCATTGACTTGAAGGCGGAGCTTAAGGCTTTGAAGGAAAAATATAACCAGTCTGTGGAGAGCCAATCAGAAGAAAGCAACCATAGTGAAGGGAAGGTCCAGGCTCTTGAAGAACAGGTGAAATGTTTAGAGAAAGCCTGCCGCGAGGGCCGTGAGCGGGTTAGCAGTCTGGAAGCAGAGCTCCGGTGTGCTTCGGGTATGGCTAGTGAAAGTAACGGCATGCTGAATGCAGCTCAGGACGAGCTGGTTACATTTAGTGAGGAACTTGCTCAGCTTTACCACCATGTCTGCTTGTGCAACAACGAGACGCCGAACCGTGTCATGCTGGACTACTACCGCCAGAGCCGGGTCACACGTAGCGGCAGTCTCAAAGGCCCCGAGGACCCAAGAGCCCTGCTGTCTCCACGTTTAGCTCGCCGTCTCGCGGCTGCTAACTCCTCAGACGTGTCCAAGAGTCCTCAAGACTCTCCATCAAAGGAACCCCTTGGGGAAGGAACTAAAGGGGAAACAGGAAGTCCCAACAGAACCCCATTTGGTTCGCCAATCAATGGTTCATCTCATTCGTCCTCCCCAATACCAGAGACAGGTGATCTCCGCAGGGAGCCTATGAACATCTATAACCTCAATGCCATCATCCGTGACCAGATCAAGCACCTGCAGAAAGCTGTGGACCGCTCGCTCCAGTTGTCTAGGCAGAGGGCTGCGGCACGAGAGTTGGCTCCCATCCTCGATAAGGACAAGGAGATTTGCATGGAGGAGATCCTGAAGCTCAAATCTCTCTTGAGCACCAAAAGAGAACAGATCGCCACCTTGCGTCTTGTCTTGAAAGCCAACAAACAGGTACTGTAGAAGGTCAAGTTTATATGTTTTTGCTACACATCCCAATATATCCTGTTTTGTTTGGTCTCTCAAATACACAACTTCTTTTTAGACTGCCGAGGTGGCCCTGGCGAACCTGAAGAGCAAATATGAAAATGAAAAGTCCATGGTGACAGAGACAATGATGAAGCTTAGAAATGAACTGAAGGCCCTCAAAGAAGACGCGGCCACCTTTTCCTCACTAAGGGCAATGTTTGCCACAAGGTACATTTCCGGCCATTATATAGTCTTAATATAACCATATCAGTCTATGATTCTTCAAAAAAATGTGCAATCTTTCTTTAAAATGTACTTGCTCTAACACTCAAACTATTCGTCTGATATCACCAAGGTAATAATAGGAAATAATGTCAGGCTAGCCAATGGCTAAATAGCCATTTATTTATTGTCATACCTGAATGGGAGTCGATTTAGTCTCAGATTTCTCTTAACGATTTCGTAAAGACTTTTTTATTACATTTGACGCATATATTTATCTTATACATTTATACATTTCATTGCCAAATTATGAGATATTTTTAATAACAAATAAAGATGATACATATTTTGTTTATTGAAGTAATTAAATGGCTGGCTGCTAGACGTTTTAATTACTTTGTTGACTTAAAATGTGTTTTAGTACCAAAAATGGAATTCAGTAATTAGCTTGAACTATGTAGTAAACAGCAATTGTACTAAATAAATTAAAAAATACTACATAGCTAATTATTTAATGTTTATAAAATAATACAGACAAAATGCATTAGATGTAGTTTTAGCTACACATTATCTTATAAACAACTAGTCAAGCTATGCGTTTGAGTCACAAAAAACGGTTTTATGAATCAGATTACAATGGTTGTGTTCTCTCTTTTTGACTGAGTAAAAAGAATTAGACTCATTCATTTTTTTTTTCAGGTAATACATTGCTGTAGAAATATGCATTCCATATGCATCTTTTTGACATTTCCTTAGAGTTAAGACCGAGTCTAGAGTAGCTACTCATGATTCAGCAGTGGCTCTGAACCATTTTGACTCCATGGGCCCCCATTGTCCTCAACAATATTCAAATTCCCCATGATTTTTAATTTTTAATTTTTCAAATTATTTTAATTTACTGAATAACAATTAAGGAGAATGATTTTTAAAAAAAATATTTTATAAATCACAATTTCTACTCAACATAATTTAGAGGTTCTACCGTTCTAATGTAGATTCATTATAAAAATGTCCTAGTTTTCTTTCTTTTTTTATTAATGGGATACTCCACTTTTTTTGGAAATATGCTCATTTTACAACTCCCCCAGAGTTAAAGAGTTGAGTTTGACCGTTTTCGAATCCATCCAGCCGATTTTCTGATATTTAAAAGAATATCAGTAACCAGATAGTTTCTGGTCTCATTAACTTCCATAGTATTTTTTTTCCTACTTATGGAAGTCATTGAGACCAGAAACTGTCTGGTTACTGTTATTCTTCTAAATATCAGAAAATCGGCTGAATGGATTTGAAAATGGTAAAACTTAAACGTTTAACCCTGATGGAGTTGTAAAATGAGCCTGTTTCCCAAAAAAGTGGAGTATCCTTTTAACATGACTTTTCCAGGTGTAAAAATCGCTTCTATAAAATATCCTATTCTATTACTATTACTAACTATTCTATATGTATGTTAATCTTGTACTTCATTAAAAATGTTTTTGATTGGGTGAACTAAAATAATAAACATCTAAAAGCTTGTTTTGTCTTCTATTATTAAATAATTTCTAAGGCCCCCAGATTGAGAACCACTGTTGTACAACCGACGTGTTCTGATGTTTTATGTTTCTCTAGATGTGACGAGTACGTAACTCAACTGGATGAGATGCAGAGGCAGCTGGCTGCCGCTGAAGATGAAAAGAAGACTCTGAACTCCCTCCTGCGAATGGCCATTCAGCAGAAACTGGCCCTCACACAACGCCTGGAGGACCTGGAGTTTGACCACGAGCAGTCCTACTGTGGCCGTGGAGGGAAAGTGCCAAGAATTAAGAGCAGCCCTCAAAAAGTAAGTCATCGAACTGCACTCACGGCTCCCCCTAGTCCCACTGCATCGGTTTCAAAACCTCCTTCCTGTCCATTCCAAAACAATATGGTTGCATCAGCCTGTAGCTCTCCTTCACTTGATGTTCCTCCTCCATCCTCCTCCTGGACCTCCTCAGCCCAGCCGTTTTTCCTCGGCCAGTCGCAGTGGAACCTGGGCACTCAGACTTTGGTCTTAGACCCACAGACGTTGAGTGTAGAGTTTTGTCATATTGTTCATAGTGGAGACTCTGGCCAGTCTGATACCCATGTTCCCAGGTCTGCTCCGACTTCCCCTTACCGTTCTCCTGTCCTGGGCGCTCGCCAACCGTCGCCACGTTCTGTGAGATCTCGCTTGCGCTCCAATGCGACTCAGTTCACGCCTTCAAGAAACTCTCTAGTCCAGCCTGTGATTCCCAGAATCCCTAGTACTGACCCTCAGTAGGTGACACAGTTTAAGGACAGACTGGTTTCCATCTTGTATGAATGTTTGATTCAACTCAGGGATATAATTAATACTACTTTTACAACATTTATCTTTTGCTAACTCTAGATACATTTGGGTCACATCATGGCTTTGTGGGATAGTACTTATGTATATAATGAATAAAAATATAAGATTACATCAAAGAAATTGGACTACCTGTGTTTGATGTATTATTATTTTACGGACTGGGTAAGAAAAGGTTTTTCCAAGCATAATTGCTGGAATCTGCATCAGTAATGCTTTCGGATCATACTGGAGGAATTATTCCTTAAATCGAAACAGGTATTGATTGGTGCATGTATCTGTTGAAATATCATCCCTGCATTTATGCTTCCATTTCATGGCTCGATGAAATGGGTGCTACATACTGCATGCCAAGCAGTTAGTTTTTGTGATGGAGTTTTCAGTTGTTGTTTTTTTGCATTAGCAAACAGCACATTTGACATAACTATAGCTCCATCCACTGGTGACTGTGTGCATTTACAGTAAGGATAGAACAGTTACTTTTGCCTTTATACTGTATCTATGTAGCATCAGTTTTGAAGCTTAGTGTTTCAAAGTGATTTATACTAGAATTATGAGCAGTAGCCTATCTATAATCATATTAAACCTGTTCTAAAGAGACATTCAAACTGCCAGCTAACAGAAAATGCTCAGATCCCAAGGCACCCTGTATGATAAAATGTGCCAGAGAGAGCTGTTCTATTCATGGATGAGGCATATGGCAATGCAGGATCTGCCATATGCAAATGCAGGGTTGGGTTCTTCTTGCATATGCTGCCTGCTGCCCTGCTACTGCATTTCATTGAGCTTTAGAGAACAGAGCCACATCAAATATGTCATTCATTCATGAGTCATTCTATGAAACCGGTGCCTTTTCAAGTTTGATAAGGATTTTTAAGTAAATTTCTTAATGATTTGACACATTCTTTCTTGCTCATGTGTTTAAGTTTTAAACAAATGTATTGTGCCATCTCAAGCTAAATTTATGAATTTGAATGTATTTTAACAAAAGGGTTAGTTCACCCAAAAATGAAAATTAATATTATTAATTACTCACCCTCATGTCGTTCCAAACACATAAGACTTCTGTTCATCTTTGGAACACAAACGAGGATCTTTTTGATGAAATCTGAGAGCTTTGTCTTTCCATTGACAAGCTACGATAATCGCTTTATATGATGAACATTCATCAACTCACACATCAGTTGTGGTAAATGAGGCTCAAGCATGTACGCTTGATGTGCGAGAACCAATGAGGTTCATACTTGGTTTACGCAGCATGTTTGAGCTTCTGCAAGAACCAATGAGGTTTGTTCTCACACATCAAGCAGGTTTGGTTGAGCTTCTGTTTATGTTCGCTGATCATTGTTTATATTTATATTATTATTTTTATTTAAATCAATGAATATTAATATTTGAATATTATTTCTTTCAGGAAATTAACACTTCTTGTCCACTCACTCATTTATTACTAAAAATATCTACACTAAAATCTAAAAATATAGAGAGCAATGCTACCTTTTATTTACACATTTCTTCATCAAAATGTGAATATTTGCTAGCTAGGAGAATCCCAGAAAAGCATTCTTGTGACAAAAGAAACAATAACTAGGTTCAAAATTTGCAAAAAATAATGGATGACAACATTTATTGTCATATATAATACAAAAATGGCACTCGCTTTTTAGAATGACCTTTGTGTAAGGAGCTGTGGGCCAAAAAGCATTTGACAAGTCAACGGTTCAGAACATCTCTGTTATTATTGCTCAATCTACCAAGATACTACAGTTCTGTGTTATCATGCTATCATGCAGTTCTGATGGTTAAATTTACTTGTTAAGACAAGCCTTTGGAAAATAGAGGTGTTTTTCCTAGGAGTGATCAGAGATTTCAGATCTAGTTTTGTTTGCTAATATTGCTGTTTCCTGTGCCTTACTTAAAGATATGCGATGTGTATTTTGTTTAATGTGACTCAGTAGCTAGTGTTTGTAAGTCACAGAGTTCTGTTGTAGTGTAATGGAAACCAGTCTGATCCGCTTCACCTGTGTCACCTTGACGTAGTATGTCACACTGTACAGTATGTCAAATAAATCAGTTACATTCGTGCTAGGCGTAAATAGATTACAACAGTGATGAGACCCTGTATCATAAAAACACTTTATTATTGCTAGTAATAATGCCCCTTAAATAGCAGTGGACGTTTCCAATCTCTGCCTGCAGGTGTCAGTGTTTCTAAATTTCACAACCTTTGCCCATTACTGAACGTGTCAAATGCTGTTTTGCCCATGCTAATCAAACCACAGAGCAGTAGTTCTTTTTTTCATATTGGGGCTGTAGATGTGATTGTTTGCAGTATGGAGATGGATATGTCACTAATGCATTTACACAAACAACCATCCATTCCAACCTAACAAGTGCATTGCAACGTTTTCAAAAATAGGTCTATATAAAGTCTGGGCGGTTGCATAGCAATGCTAATATTGCTATGCAATATTAGCATTTGGGATATTAATGTCTACATATTGCTCTAGATGTTTTTATGTGCTCTTTGCTTGACAACAACACCTATAAACTTACTTTTTAAACCTTACTTTTTTCAGTTGCATAGCAATGCTAATATTGCTATTAGCTAATATTAGCTAATGCTAATATTGCTATACAGTATGAGCATTGGGGACATTAATGTCTACATATTGCTCTAGATGTTTTTATGTGCTCTTTGCTTGACAACATCACCTATAATGTTTTAAACCTTACTTTTTGTCTTGTTAAATGTGTAAACGTGTGTGTAAATGCACTCATTAACAAAGCTCCAACACTGTAGTAGCAATATCATCTGTGCCTGACATTTAAAAGCTTGGAGTCTGTAAGATTTTTATTTATTAAAAAAACTAATACATTTAAGATGCAGTAAATAAATTGAAATTGACAGTAAGAACGTTTGTTGAATATACAACATACTGTTGAATATGAACTTTCTATTTATCAAAGAATCCTGACAAAAAAAAAGGATCAGTGTCCACAAAAATACTTTGCAGCACAACAGTTTTTAACATTGACAAGCAATGTTTCTTGAGCAGCAAATCAACATCAGAATGATTTCTGAAGGATCATGTGACACCAAAGACTGGAGTAATAATGCTGAAAATTCAGCTTTACCATCACAGCAATAAATGAAATTTTAAAATAGTAAATGGTTATTTTAATTTGTAATAATATTTGACAATTTAACTGTTTTGACTGTATTTTTAATCAAACAAATACAGCATTAATGAGCATAATGACTTCTTTCAAAAACATTAAAAAAATCTTACTGACCCCAAACTTTTGAACGATAGTGTTTCTCTGTTTAACAGAAGGTGATATCACCTTGCTTTCCTTCTACCTTTGTACCTGGCATTCCCTATATAGATGTTAGTTATTATAATAGTTCATAATATTATGTTACTTTATCTCATTCCACTTGCTCTGCATGAGATTAACACAAAGAATCACACCCATGCTTGTTAGGCCATAACAGCTATTTTCAGCGTATTCACTTCTCATCTCTGTGCCCATTTATGTCTGTGTTTGTGTCACTAACCCTGACTGTCACACCTCTGTATATCTGTCTAATTTATCAGTCTCTCTTAGATTGTCAGCAGCCTTCTGCCTCAGTACCGCCAACCTCCCCACAACTGAGGCGCGGGAGGGCATCTACGGGCCACAGGTAACCCGTCCTTTGGAGGAACTCGCTCTATACTGCGTCCTCTCTCACTCTATTTCTCACAGAGAAAAATGTCACACATACTTTATAGGGTCATACGGTCACAAGTATCGTTAACAGCACCACCCACTTGGTCACACTTTTACAATGCAATTGAAAAACGCTACTGATTAAAAGTTTGGGATAATTATTAATTATTATTTTGTTTATGGTCCTTCAGAAATCATTCTAATGTCCTGATTTGGTGCTTAAGATTTTTTTTTTTTATCATTAAAGAAAAATTGAGAAAAATTGAAACCTTGATACACTACCATTTAAAGTTTTACAGTTGAAAAAAAAAGATTTTATTATAAGCAAGGATGCATGAAATTGTTTAAAAGTGACAGTTAACACATTCATAAAGTTACAAAAAAGTCTACTTTAACACTGATAATAATTATAACCATTATTATTAACTGAGCACCAACAACAAATGCACCAAATCGGCCTATTAGAATGATTTTTGAAGGATCATGTGACACTGAAGTCTGGAATAATGGCTGCTGGAAATTCAGCTTTAACATTACAGGAATAAATTACATTTTAATATATATTTAAAGGGATACTCCACTTTTTTTGGAAACAGGCTCATTTTACCACTCCCCCAGAGTTAAACAGTTGAGTTTTACCGTTTTCGAATGTATTCAGCCGATTTTTTGACATTTAGAAGAATATCAGTAACCAGACAGTTTCTGGTCTCGTTGACTTACACATAATACAGTATATTTTTTTCCTACTATGAAAGTCAATGAGACCAGAAACTGTCTGGTTACTGATACTCTTATAAATATCAGAAAATCGACAGAATGGATTTGAAAACGGTAAAACTCAAACGTTTAACCCTGAGGGAGTTGTGAAATGAGCCTATTTCCAAAAAAAGTGGAGTATCCCTTTTCATCATTGGATTACTGTGGATGGTTAAAGAGTGTGGACCTTTCCTCACCTAATGATACTTTTAAAGGCTGGGTTTTCTCCATCGCCATAACTGGCTCGCTAGGTGTCAGGCCTTTGAGTGCAAACAAGCTGATTTCGTACTCCGTATCCGGGGACAAATCTCTCACATTCACAGAGGTCTGAGTTGGCCCAACGTACAGCTCTTGGCGTTTGCTCCCAGCCAACATGGGAACCATCTGCACCTTGTAGCCAGTCACTTCCCCTATAGATTCATCCCACGTCACCCGCATTGACTTGGATGCAACCTCTGTGACTTGCAAGTTTGATGCTGGTTCAACAACTGCAAATAAACAAAAAGAGGACAACGGGGTCATGTTTAATGCTCGGGGTTGTGTTTAATAAACCTGCTAAAGCAGATTTACAATTGTTATTGTTTGTTTACCTTCCTCGCCGCTAGCCAGCGAGTTGAGCTGGTCATCCACACTGGTGCACACCTGCGTGATTAGGGATTTCTCCACAGCTTTGATCATATCGAAGTTTGGCACAGTGTACACGTGTGTACTGTAGGGCGTTGAAGACATTTGCTTCAACTCTTCCTCATCTGCTTCTTTGATCCCTGAATGAAAATAATAAATTAGAGCATTATTTCTCAAAATTCTCTTCGGTGTGGATGGATTTCTTGGAAGCGGCCAAGGTCTGTGAAGAACAAATCCAGACCGAGAAAGACAGCAGTGATGAATGGCCACATACCCAAAGTGAAGATTTCAACTCCAGCATTCCTCAACCTCTTGGCGTAACCCTCCACAGGGTCCTGTGATTTCCCATCTGTGATAACAACGGCTACCCTGGGGAATCCCTTACGAGCGCCGGCGGTCTCTGTGAACATGTTTTTCAGCAGGTGGTCCAGGGCTTCGCCTGCACACATACACAAAAACAATCACAGACTTGAAATTCACATTGTTTCTCAGTTGTAATATTATCTGCAGGAATTCATTTGGTACCTGTCATGGTGTTGCCACCCTTGTACGGCAGATTGTTAATGGCTCTGAGCAGCTCGCCCTGTTTGAAGTACTGGTTAAGGTTGAACTCGGTTCTGGTGTCCGTGCTGTACTGAACCACACCCACTCTAGTCTTGTCCTCTCCGAGGTCAAACGCGCCCGCCATGGCTGCTATGAAACTGCGGATGAATTTAAAGTTTTCCCGCCCGACGCTCCAAGAACCGTCCACCAGGAAGACCAGGTCAGCAATGGCGCTTACTGAGCATTCTGGGAAAAAGAGTGAGAGGTCAATGAGTCAGAAGCTTGTTAGACTTCAGATTAGAAAAGGATGTAAAGCTTCTGAAATATAACCCATTCAAGAGATTTGGCAAACACATTTGGCACATAGCCCTCAATCGGGACATGGGGTCTATACGACCCTAATCGACTTTTAATTAATTAAAAAAAGGTTCCCTTCATCTCAGTGGAATAAGATTTTGTGACTTTTCATACATTATCTATCTATACACACACACAAACTGGGCTTGATTCAGTTGTTCTGAAGGTATGTTAAATAAAAAAAGTGTACACTTCTGGTCTTCGGGGTCAATACGACCCCACATTGAAATGAATGGGAAATGTGAGAAAAAAAAAAAAAACAAACAAAAAAAAACTAAATATATTTTCTTCATGTGTCAAAAAAAAAAAAATCCGGCATAAATCTGAATTTTTTTACACAGAAATGAAAGCCTAGTACTAGAGCATAAATGCAATGTATCATAAGAAAATAATATTTCATATGCAAGCTAATGGTGTAGTTGAGGAATTGTGTGGTATATGGATACAAAAGTATTTCATATCTCCAAAAACACAGCATTAATGAATAGATGAGAAGTAAACAAAAAAAATATATATTACAATATATAAATATAAATATATATTTTATGATTAAAAATGTATATTTTTTGTACAATTACTCAAACAATTGTTGGGGTCACCCCAAAGCCCAGAAGTGTAAACAGGAAACGAAGACCATTTGAAGGTTAACTAAAAATTCTGACCCATTTAAGAAAAAGACCAAATCTTTTCATTTTATAAAACTTTGTGATTTCTTTTGCATGGTAAGTTAATAAATCACACATATTTTTTAAAACTTTAGATAGACGCTGCTCCAAAATAAACCCTTTTACAAATGCAAATTTAGAGATTTATGTTTATCAATCCTTAGAGGTTCAAATAATATTGAATTAATAGAATATATATGTTGATGAATGAGTTTAAGTACGTCTAACACAAATGAACGCCTATTTATAGACTCAATTCTCAATTTACAGTGACATTTTTCAAAAAGATTTCTCTTTTGTTTATATACTTTTCGATTCATTTCTATATAAATTTCCCATTAAAAAGACCTTTCTCCATCATTTAATGATAAATGAGAGTACTGAATATGACAATTCCAGAGGTTTCTGTAGATTTGCATGTCTCAAATGTTGTAAATATGCAAAAAGATGATCCTGTATGCTTCAGCGTCTATCAAAATATACTTGTACAAATACAAAGTGGATCCCCGTTATAACATCACCACATTTATCTATTATGCAATACACACCGGTTACAACTCATTCCCCATTGACACATGGGTTGGGTATGTCTCTATATGAAATGCTATTAGGCGAGTCATTACTAGTCATTCCCTCTCTGTTGAACTCCATTAATCTTAATCCTCTATAAGGTTTGGAAAAACTCCTCATCTTTCAATCATATTTGCCCTCTATCCCGATTTGTGGAATTTGCTGCCCTTGAAGGGATTGTGTCAACTACATCTTAGGTGGGATGTTGGCAGATGGGTAAAAAAAACAGGATTTTGTTGACATATCATAGCTTGCCTTTCTTTATTACCGTAATTAGATTTAAAAAAACAAAAACAATCACGTGCGTCTGCAGATGGGAAGCACTGGAGCATTGAAACTGGGTTTTGTTAGCGAGTCGAGGGAGTTGGATTTTCCACTTCTGCTTAATGTAGGAAAGGAAAAGTAAAGCTGTTCACCTTCATCTGGAGGATGAGGCCACAGCGCTCTTGTAAAGAGAGAGGCTGTAATGCTTTCCACTTTCTGCACTGCGAGAGGTTCAGGTTTTTATTTCAAACAAGGCGAGAGGGGCCACTAACAAAGTCTCACCCAAAAGCCATGCTGGAAACGTTGGCTCGAATTTATCATGTCTGGAAAAGTTAATGCTGACTAACAAGCTAAATTGTTATCAGGGATCATAAATTCGGAAAGAAAGAAAGGCATACACACATTTGCGTACTGACTAGTATGGAAACTCCCAATAAAATGTAGAGACCACAGAAGCAATGGAAAGAGCCTGGAGGTGTGTACTTACTGACTGAATCTGAGACTTGAGGTTTCCTGGTACCTCCTCCAATACTGCTTGATTGGACTGAAACAGAAAACAATACATCAATAAATATTAAGGTTAAAGTATTCCTTACATTAAAAGGGTTTGCAATCCCAAAAAGCCATTTCTAGTCAATTAAATATTGAACATAACAATTTTAGAGTGGCTTACATGACCATGGGACATGACATATTTAGAGAATAAGATGCCCTGCCACTTACTTGTAATCTGACCAGAGATTGGTATACTCTCCTCAGACCCAAAATACGATGTTATCGTAACAACATAATCCACATCGGGGGTCAAATCTCTGATGGAGGTTTTGGTTGAGGTTGGAGGAAGTGTGAATTCCTTAACAGGCTCTTCTACAGGCAGAAGGGAACATTTGCATCTTCAATGTTTAAATGTCATACCATGATATATATCCTACATGAAGATAATACCTGGCCAACCTTTATTTATAAGTAGATAAATCTAGTCTAGACACACAAGACCTAGATTAGGGAAACATTAATGACTTCCCAAGACAAGCGATGAGTAACGGTCCGTGTTTAAATCATTTTTTGAAGGGCACGCCAGAACGCATTTCCCGATAGTCGCCTGTGGCAGTGAGTTTAAAGGTTACTTGTCATTAACCAGATGCTTTCTTATCTCAAGCAACATAAGGTACACTTACTACGGTTCCCCAGGAGTAACCTTAGGTTAAGTGCAGAAAAACAACCCTTGCAGGTCCGAATAACATTAAAAAAGGTTAGTTCACTCAAAAATGAAAATTCTGTCTCATGTTGTTCCAACCCCGCGAGACCTTCGTTCATCCTCGGAACACAAATTAAGATATTTAAGATTTTAAGATCGCTCCTGCATACTAGTCCATAGGCTTCTTGAGGGAATGACACTTGCTGGCCTCGAAAAGTCATTAAAGA
>JAOTRC010000002.1:11939714-11949867 GCA_027497675.1 Cyprinella lutrensis | reverse complement strand
AGACTTTCTTTCACAATCTCTGAGCTCTGAGAGGGACATGGAGGGAAACAAAACTCTTTTATATGTTTATACAAGAAGTAATCAGACAGATTTTTGTGCATGCAGTCATTCATCCTAAAATTATGTGGGATTAGATTTGAACTTTTCATTTTTTTTATGTACAGATATGGCATTTTTTATTTCGGCCAAGAAAATATCAAAATACAACCAGATTTGGTCTTATAAGCAATAATTGTAGGATATGGTGCTATAATGTTTCCGTTATCACTCCAGTTCATCTGCATTATTAATTCGAGATTATCCTCGTGGTTGTTTTCCGGTGCATGGCTCCTCTCAAACCACTTTCAACCTGTTTGCTGTTAAACAGGAAATGACAGTTTTCAGAAACCATGACTCTGGCTTCCTCTATCGCAGTGGCCTAAAGGCGTCACTTTGAAGATAAATGTGTACATCTAATTGCACTGAACGCGCCAGTAATAGAGACGCGTTTCTTTTTTGGAGGGAGTAAAATAACTCTCGAGGTGATTAGATGATACAAGAAATCTCATTATTTATTCATGCAAATAATATTTAAAATATGTTTACTTACATCTAGATGATGTCTGAATATAAAATCCTCACTGATGTCCCTGAAATTCTTGTTAAAGTTTAAACTTGAACTGTCTGCTTTGATCGGGTTGACTTATTGCCCTAGCAGAACACTGTAAATAAATAGTTACGGCCATAGTGAATGTTTGTGACCTACTTTGACTGGACTGGGGACCCACTTTACCATTGAGATTACATTTTACAGGAAAATACGCCCAGAATGTAGGCATACTGAGTTCATCTTATGTGTTTTCCACTGGAATTGAGCCATCTCTGCATGCTTCAGAGGTTTGACCAACAGCATTGTCATTATACAGTATGTTCCTCACAATAATGTGCTGTAATAAAATACAGACCTCTCAGATGTCAATACATGTCAAAGTATTTCAGCCAATACTGACATACATCTGTATTTTATTTGCATTTGTTTAAAAAGACCTGGAATGAAGTCATAATGACTTTTAAACAATATTCAAAATTCTTTTGTGTTCAATGGAAAAAACACAGCATTTGGTATGACATGAAGGAGACGAGTTGACTGAATTTTCATATTTGTATGAACTATTCCTTTAATATGGAATGAGGACTTGTCACTCTGAAAAATACACTATATAACATCTGCAAAGTGTTTTTGCAAGAAACTGAGACACCATCTGTTTTAATGAGGATTGGGTCTGAATCACACAATATCAAATGTACAGTCACATATGTTTGAGCGGTTACACACTCAAGGGAAGACTGCGCTCTAGGGAAAATGAAACTGAGTTGTGAATACTTGACTACAAAAAAACATTTCACGATCCCTAATTGAGTTGTGCTGCCTATAATGAAGAAAATGTGTTGGAAACCTTGTCTTCATTGTTTGTGTGTTTCCAAATGTAAATGAATTTTATTTGCTTAGATCATTGCTTTGTACTGCCATCTGCATTGTATATACGTACAAAGAATTATTTTCTTATAACATGCAATACTTAAAAATGTTGATATTTCTGGGCCTCTTCAGTCAGAACTGAAAAAAAAAATGTTTAAATTCTTTTGCATCGGAACAGGATGACAGTTGGAGACTTTTGTCGCATTAACTATATGAAAACACATACACTCAAAAAATCCTGAACATGATTCAGATATGTGAAAGGGTAGGGAAAAAAAGTAATTCTTTTGCAGTCAAAAATCACTGACATGGAAAATTAATGGAATTTTTTTTCTTTTACTTCATCGGAATGGGAACACACTTGGTGACTTGTCGCATTAGCTATGTGAACACAAACAAAAATAAAAAAATTATGATTAGGATATGTTAGAGCGTTAGTTCACCCATAAATGAAAATTATGTCAGTAGCCTATTTACTCACCCTCATGTTCCAACCCCATAAGACTTTCGTTCATCTTTGGAACAGTTCTCGCGCATGCATCGTGACGCTCTCATGAACTCAAGTCAGAGGCCCTCACAGAAGAATATTAATAGTTGAATAAAGGCGTTATTTTTGTTTATTTTCGCACACTTTATTCTAGGCGCTTGATAAACTTATGGTTAAACCACTGTAGTCACTCGGACTATTTTAACGATGTCTTTTCTAACTTTTCTGGGCTGGCAGATGGAATTACCTAGCAGCCTATATGAATATCATAATTTGTTTTCCGAAGATGAAAGACGGTCTTATGGGGTTGGAACATCATGAGGGTGAGTAAATACTGACAGAATTTTCATTTTTGAGTGAACTAACCCTTTAAATTGAAATATTGTTTTTATTGAAATATTTTAACATTTAAAAAAATGCTATTCATTGTAATGGAAAAAATAGCTCAAACAAATTGTATAAATATTGTACAGCATCATAAAATCCTTCTCAAATAATAATGCAAAAATGGATTTTCCTGAAAAAATAATTACATATCAAGGCTTCAGTCTCTGACTGTGAAAAGACCTAGCGTGATCCAAAAATGAAAGGGCTCAGAAAAGCATAAAAATCCTTCCAACATGAAACCACAAGTCAGTCCCTTATATTTAGACTATGTTTTTATTAAGTACACAGAGGGAAATTAAAAAAGCAGTAAAACATGAATGCATATGTTTTCATTAGCAGCTCCACTGTAATATTTGATCAGTTTAGGTCTATTTATTAAAGAAAGTGTCTTATTGCCACATAAATGAATATAATTATTGAATCATTTGAGTCAAACTTAAAATGCTTGATTTTTGAACCAAAATTTGATTTAAAACATATATGTGTTGCGTGCATCCAAAATATACGCTATGTAAATTCATGAAGCAAAGTGTACCTGATGTTCTGTCAAAAAAGAGAAACACAGAGATACACAAACTTAAATGCATGTTGCACAGCCAACAACCATCCAATCAATCACTCAATCACTAAATGTATGTAAATACAAAACTGTATTCTTTTTTTCTCTTTTTATCTCTCCTGTTGTTACCATGAGCGCTGGGCAGAGGATGGGCGACTGATGAGGAGCTCAGCCTCTTTTAATCTAATAAACCGACTCTGAGTCACGCTGCAGGATGGGCGGCACCCACGTTTCTGGATGACCCTGCTGCAGCCCCACTCTGACATCATCATTTTATGACCCTGATGCTGATCATGCGCCAAAATACCGCCAGCATATGATTAAGGGTGCTTTTCTCTAGAAGTCAGACCACAGCGTTCAGTACTATAAAAGTGCTGTCATGTTCATTACCTAACCTGTAGATTCTATGGGCTAATAGAAAATTTAATTTATATAGGGGTTCTGTTGAACCTCAAAATGTTATTTGAGACATATGTCACATGGAGCCTACATACAATGCGTTATGAGTCATTTGGATAATTTACCCAACATAAAATGACGATTCACAATAAGTTATTTCGTAACAGCATTAGCATATTTATTTAACTGTTTCTCTATAAAAGAAATAGCATATTAGAATGCCATTCTGAATTCAGTCACTGTCTTTGACTATTGAGTAATTTGAATCATTCACTCAACTGTTTCGTTTTTGAGTCACTCAGAAACATAACACACTGGTGCAGCGACTGTGCAGCTGATTCATTTTAAAAAACAACTGGCAAAATTATGTCTAAAATGTAAGTTACTAAATATTAAGCTCTTGTTTATTGAACTAGTACAATTTTTATAGAGTTGTGTGACTACGACCGAACCACATCCGTGCTGATAGACTCCATAGAATCCTCTTTTTTATAGTTTTTTTCTTATTGAAAATAGAACGTTCCCCCAATGTTCTCCTAAATGTCTCCTAACATCCTTTTCCTGCATACATGTCTATGATCTGTTTTCATGTAGCCTATTCTAATCCTTTGTTTATTGGTCAATAAACATAAACTATGCAACTCATTAAACTGAAATCAAAATAATCAAATTATTTTAGAAAACAGTATTTATCTATTAATTTACTGAGCATCATGTTGCGTGGCCCTAAAGGGACGTGGTGGTGGAAAAAAATTTGGGATAGGATAAAAAAAATTGTGTTCCCTCTAGAAACTTTGCGTTCCCTCACAAAAATTTTGCGTTCCCTGAACTTCCCTCACAAAACATGTGTGTTCCCTCGCAAAGATATTTGCGTTCTCACTCAAAACCGTGGAAACTCGGACAAGCACTTCAGAGCTCTGTACGTTAATGGAGTGTTTCATAGTGTTTGAACTTGAATTCAAATATAAAAGAAATTCGGTCGATGCTTAACTCAAGGATTTCAGTGAAGTTGGCAATATATTCACAGATTCGAACTTCCCGGATCAATAATTCGTGAGCTAAATGTTAAAACACAAATGACGCTTATTTACAATCACAGTAATGTAGACAGCCAGCTACCACCCAAATTCCCTCAAATCGAGTTATAATATAATTAGTATATATAAAATAAATTGATCTCTATGAGGCGACTGAGAGACAAGTCCGAAGAGACTTGCATCCCAAATTTTCCACTTGTTATTAAATATTGTATTTCTCTCATAATAAATATTTGCTATGCAAATCTTTTGTTTTGTCTTCCAGAAATTCCCTCACACAGAAATATCTGCAACATTCCAGAAGATTCATCCATTTAAGAGGACCTGATGTCATCCTAAATGGACTTATATAAAACTAGTATAGCCTCTAGTATAAGATTGAATACTGACCGTATTTACAGCTGATTGATTGCATAGTTTTACAAAGACAATGTTCAATCTAAAATCTGCTGTGTGTCCAGGGCAGGCTGTCTCTGTCACTCTGTCTTGAAATAGTCACAGTCCAAGTCTGTGCACTCTCTGAGCACTTTAGCTAATGGAGTTGATTGGTATGAATGGGAAGGCTGGTGGAGAGCAGAGCCTGTAGAGGTGAGTGATGTAATTGTTTTTTTTTTTAATACCCTGCCATCTGAATCAATGACAATCAATCAGGATGAAGCACTGAACACACATTAGAAGATGCAGGCGTGGCTCCTGCGTGACACTAAAACTGATACAAGAACAGTCACAAGCAAACATGTACATGGAAACACACACATAACTGTAAATGTTGTAGATTCTGTAGGAAAGGAGGAAGGAAACCATGGTCTTTGGTGTGTAAAGAACAAAAGAAAGCATGAGAATAAAAGTAAAGAGAGAAAAAGACATAAACTACATAAATGAGGTCTCTTTAACATCAGATATGTTTCTCCTAGACGTCAGCAGCAATGAGATTAATTGAGCACAAATGCAGGCTTTTTTTATTTAGTTTATACCTCTATACACTTACGCTATACTCAACACCGTTTTCATCTAAAAACGGAAAACTTTTTATGCCTTTTGGGCATTCATTTACAGTACACAATAACAGCGTTTTGGGGGCTTTAAAACACTAAATTTTGAAAATTGGTTTTAAAGTGCAAGTTTTTCATAATGATGGCGTTATTGTCTGTGTAAACTACAAAAATCAGAATTTGTGAAAAGTGTGACGTCATGCACATGCGTATTATGTTCAGTCTATAGGCACGTAGTATCTTCGCAAAGTGACAACTACTGGCCTGGCATTAATAATACATGCGGGTCTAGTCGTTTTCGCAAATCCATGTGAACGGGGTTTGTTTTGAGAACGTTGTCGTTTGAACAGGAAAAACTTTTCTGGTTTTAGTACATCATTGTCATGAAAAAGTACAACCAATTTTTCTGTTGTCCATTTTTTTATGTTCTATTTTTGTATGTCTCTGTCTCGTTTGTGCCAGTTTTAATTTCTCCAAATAAAGTTAAGGAGAAAAATTGGAAACAAAAATGAAACACAACGGCGAACTCCAAAGCTGGCAAACTCCAAAGCTACCTGTATGTGAAAGAGCAAATTGCGAGCAATAAAATCTCGAAAATACAGGACATGGACCAAAAAAAAAAAAAAAAACTGCGTCAGCAATATTGCATTATTATTTACTCTGTTATAGCCCCTGATTCATATTCAGTTGGCGTACACACATGACGTGCCTCAAACGTCAAAGTCTGCCACAAGGTCAAGGGGTCCTGTCTACTTTGTTTCACTGTACTGTCCCACTTCCTCACAGATATTCTAGTGAGACATGACAAGAAACACTGAATTAAGGATGTCTGTTGTATCTACCACACACTGATTTCCTCTCATAAGGTTACACAAACATACACACTCAGACATGCAGCATAAACAAAGAGGTTTTGTAGGATCTGGTCCTCTGGGGACTCACAGCATGTGACGCACTGGAGGTGGACAGAACCGGAGAAAACAATAGAGAGCAGCCTGACTGACCAGCTGACTTTAAATATGCTGAATCAGCAGGTCCTGTGACAGAACACACACACACACACACACACACACACACACAGAGAGAGAGATAGATGCATTCCTGTATGAGCACTAAGTAAAGAACTATAGCAAAGTATTATTTTACTGAATCTCCCAAACTTTTTATAGTATCCAGTGATGTCATATATTTATTTATTTATTTATTTAGAAATCCAATAACCACCCAGAAAACCGTAGCAACTTTTCATCTCTAAAGTCAGCATGAAACGGAAGAGGATGAAAGGATGAGTGACAGATTCCCCGCCTTCACGCCAGTAAACACTTCATCAGAGAAGAGAAAGATTTCATTGCTAGAGAAGTTATTTCACCATGAAATGAAAATTTACCATTTTCTATTATTTATATTTTCTATACTATATTACAAAAGATTTATCTGTGAACATCATTATTAGATATTTTTTTAATTCATATGCCCTCTTAGTCTTTAATCAAAAATGTTAAATGTAAAAATCTAGCACCTATTTAGATATGTATAAAATATATAATAAAATATTTTACATATTTATTTTAATTATTTTGAAATGTAGTCATATCTTTACTTAAACTATTACTTTTTCTTTCCACTTTTTTGGTTTCTTGTTCTGCTAAATTAAAAGAGCCAAAGCCACAAATGATTTTTCAGCATGTTTTCTGAACACATATGCACACATACACTCGCACACAAACACACTCCATTCGGAGAAAATAAAATGCATAGATACGGTGTGCAATGTCATTTTTTTTCTTTAAGGCCTGCATAGATGGATAGGACAGATGTGTGTGTGAATGCTTCAGTTTTGTTCTCTGTAGCTTGAGTTTGGCAAGACAAATACAAAAAGAATCCAGCATATGAGAACTGAACTGAAGAGTGAAGAATCCTCAGAACTGGCCAACTAAAAAAAAAAATCAAGAACATTTCTGCGGAAAACCCCATGGATTTAAAAGTGGCGTTTTGTGGTTTATAATGCAGTCCCTTTGAGGTTAATACAATATTTATAATATTTAATATTTATTAAATATTATAATATTTAATATAATATTTGAGATGCAATTACTTGACATTGTCTCCTGCAAATGAAAGTTTCTTTTTAGACATCTATATATATTTTTTTAAATGTTATTGAAACATTTCATCGTCTGTCAATGTGGATTTGACTTGCTTTTAACCAATGTTTGAGTTACAGACGGTACCCAGACAGACTTAATGTGTTGTTTACGCTGTCTTATGTCCTTAAAACATCCTCTCACAGGCCAGCCATAATGAGACATGGAAGAAGAAATAAAAACGAGTTTCCCCTTGTTTATTAAAGGTCCCTGGCCGAGTGGCAGACTCGGTCAGTACTCAAAGCCCAAAATTCAAGGCCATCATTCAATGTGATTATATTTTCCACAAAGTTCGCTGTCTTTTTCCACTGTGTCTGCTTCAATAGATTTCCTCTACAAATCTCCAACTCGGAGAGGAAAAGGAGGAGAGGAAACCTGTGTTGTTTTTTTGATAAACTGTCCATCCTTTGCCTCTTTGTAATTATCTGTCCTTGGTGTGTGTGTGTGTGTGTGTGTGTGTGTGTGTGTGTGTGCCTACTTAACTATATTTTGGGTACAAATTTGTTAAGTGACCAAAACTTGACAAAGTCTCCAAAAATGTATCCCTTTAGGGATGTTCTCATTTGAAAATCTATCATAAAAATAAAGTAATTAAGTTTTTTAATGTAAAAATGCAGAAAGATTTCTGTGATGTGTAGGTTTAGGGGTAGGGTTAGTGTAAGGGGAGAGAATATACGGTTTGTACAAACCGTATATTCTCTCCCCTTACACTATAAAAACCATTACGTCTATGGAATGTCCCCATTTAGATAGCTAAGTAATCACACTAAGTAAGTGTGTGTGTGTGTGTGTGTGTGTGTGTGTGTGTGTGTGTGTGCATTCTGTACCTGATAACGGTCCATCCTCTGGCTCAATATAATCTGTTCTGACGGGCAGGCTGTCCTGGATTGGGTGCTCCTATTTTCAGAACACACAGAGAAACAAAGAACACTGTCAAACAACCTATTTTAAACACATCATTTTAATGTTTGACCTTGAGTGATATAAAAATCACAGGACTAAATTACAGTCCCCTGAAGACAGACTGAAAATTCCAACATGGTTCTTTTTCCAGACTTATGACTTACATGAAAAAAATAACACTAACTTCTAGAATTATAGGAAACTTGCATTCCAGAGTGACTTGCTGTATCATTTTACATAACAAAAATAATAGAAAACATGTGGGTAAAATTTAAAAAAATGTATACTGTAGGTGAACGCAAGTAATTAAAAGTTCAGTGTTTCCTGTAGCTTAAACAGTAGAACGGCGCATTAGCAATGGCAAGGTTTTGGGTTCGATTACCAAGAATGCACAAACTGATAAAAAACTACATGCAAATAGATTATGATATGTACAGTAACTCAGAGGTCGCTCTTTCACAGCTCAAACACAGATTTCATAACAATTTCAATTTTGTATCCAATGTTTTTCCTAATGGCTCGTTTCCACTGAGGGGTACAGTACGGTACGGTACAGACTAGGTACCCCAACGGAAGGGCACCCAAAAAGTGGTACGTACCTAAATTCCTATTCCTACATGAAACCAGAAAATATAATTAGACAACTTTTGACATACGATAAGAGTAGTTATAAAACTAATACTGAAGACTAAGCAAAATTTTTACTAAAACAGCTAAAAGTGTTCTCTCAGGCAGATGTGGTTCACAAAAACATGAATGTTCATATAAGGAAGTTCATACACGAGCCAATGTGCACACATGCAAACTAACACACAAGCATGTGCACACACACATTCCAGTTTCCCCTTGTTCAACATGCTTTTCCTTTTTCCTGTTGCCTAGATAAAGGTTTTTCCACTGAACATCACAAAACATCTTCACACTCATATATATGCTCAGTTTTGGGGCAAACTTGAGTTTATGTTAACCTAGAACTCAGGAAACCAGGCTCAGTCGGGTGGCCAGTTCTCCTCAGGCCAATGAACGAACACAATGTCATTTTGGCTGCATCAAGTCAGAATTCAGTTCTTGACCCCAAGCACACCTACATAATTACAGAATCTCAAAAATCTAAATTATAAATCTACTAATTATATTTAAATAAAGGGAGAAAATTTCTCATATCTTTTTAGTCTAACTCATCTCAATCTCAGACAAGTTTGTTAAATAGTTTGCCAGCCAGGGCTTCATTGGTAAATGCAAAACCAATTTCACATTATTAAGCAAGTCACAGTTCTCATGCAATATAGGGAGGAAGAAAGATCTTTCTGAAGATGAAAAGTATGGTGCAATGCAATATGTAGCAAAAGGCATGAAACCAACTATTTGCAAAAACCGAATAGAGATTATCGAACTGTCAATTACTGTCAATCTAATCAATCTATCTAATCAACCAATCACATGGCAGTTGCTTCAATGCATTTAGGGGTGTAGTCTTGGTCAAGACAATCTCCAAACTCCAAACTGAATGTCAGATTGGAAAAGAAAGGTGATTTAAGCAATTTTGAGCATGCCATGGTTTTTGGTGCCAGACTGGCCGTATTTCACAATCTGCTCAGTTACTGGGATTTCCACGAACAGCCATTTCTAGGGCTTACAAAGAATGGTGTGAAAAGGGAAAAACATCCAGTATGCGGCAGTCCTGTGGTCGAAAATGCCTTGTTGATGGAAGAGGTCAGAGGAGAATGGGTCGACTGATTCAAGCTGATAGAAGAGCAACTTTGACTGAAATAACCACTCGTTACAA
>JAOTRC010000002.1:11926252-11936691 GCA_027497675.1 Cyprinella lutrensis | reverse complement strand
TAAAAACCAATATAAATTCATAGCATAGGACTCTACGATCGGCGGAAGTAATCCAACATCCTTAGACTTTCACCGGAAATACGTCATGCACCGCCGTGCATAGAGCCTATTCAGCCTAAATCCTAGGGGCTATAACTGTTAAAAAGGGAATCATTATGTCCCACCCAAACTTAAATAGCAAATACATCTTCAATAATCAAGCAAATACGCATACAGTACCTCAATCTGTGCATTCTAGAAGAGTACAATGTAAATATTACAGACATACAGTGCTCATACCTTTTGTGGCCTGATGATAGATGGACGGGGAATATGTGGACGTTTTGTGTCCAGAGGAGGGCTGTCATCCAGGGCATCGTCTTCCTCTGAGAGCCCTTCTGAGCTTGGGTAGGAATGAAGCACGTGCTGGTTATCTGTTTCCGATTCTTTTGTTTTGGAGTTAGTTCCATTAGTCTTGGCCTGGATGGAGATGCAGCTGAATGAAGGCTGGCTTTCAGTCCTCACTGGGTTTACTGGACCAGGCTGAGTGACAATGACTGGGCCCATGGCTGGATCTGACCCATTTTTAGAGAGTTCCGAGTCCAAGTATGGAGCGGTGTCAGCAGAAACTTCTGGAGGACCACCAAAACAGTACTGTAGCGCTGCGCATGGGAGCTCGTGCATCACGCCAGGGGATAAAAGCGCTTCCTTTTTAAGTAATACAGCAGCTTTTAGAATGCAATCAAACGTTGAAACTCCAGTTTATGGATGAGATCCCAATACGCAAAAGCATTTCAGGATTCCATCAGAGTTTGATGGTTTTCCATGGTTCCACGCTTAAGATCTAAAAAAAAAATCACCTCCAGAGACCTTCCTGCAAACGATTAAATTTTTCTCAGAGACTCAACATGTTTTGCAGATGAACAGCCCCGATAACTTTCTCCATGAATGCTTCTGAGAAACCTCTGAACACATCCCGGTCAAATCATCAAGAAAAAACCTGTTGAATGCACTGCAGTCTCCTCTGTACTGGTTGTTCCTCTTAACCTGCTTTCTCTGAGGATGATTGTGAAGCTCAGGGTTTTGCGAGTGATGGGTTTGTGGGGGTGTCCGAGTGTCTAGTTACCTGAGCAGGTACTCCCCCTGCCAAGGGCCTGTGGCATTGTCCTTGCGCATCCCAGTGTGCCAAGCAGAGGTGTTGGGTTTCAGAGCCATAGTAACTGATAGGCCTTTAGTGAAACTCAATTGTGGCGGGTTGTGGCAAGGAGCAAAAGAGGGAGAAAGCGTTATCAGAGACATCAGAACCGGTCGTTGGACTTAAAAATCTTATTTTAAAAGGGGTGGTATAATGAACGGATTCAGTATTCCTCAAAATGAATAAAAATATGAAATATGTTACATTACACAAATATACTGTAGGTCTTTGCTGCTGACAATTTATGGTTCCACTTACCACACCAATAAGCAAAAATGACTTGAGATATATATCACATTTGTGTTTAATTAATTTGTTTTTATTGCTGGAGCAAGAGTGTTGAACTCTTCTTCAATTCTCTCTGCAGTCCAGAATGGCAGCACAGCTTGAAGGTTTGTTTGAGGTGCGCCCTCTACTGTACACAAGCGAATTTGCATTCTTTCAGCCTGAGGCTTTTCCATTTCACTTTTGGTGTGAAAGGGCCATTACATTTGACAAAAATATAACTTCTGTTGAAAAAAAAAGAGAGAGAAAAAAGATTAATGTCAGTAGTTAAAAACATTAGCCTAATTTTTGCTGGTATTTTCAGCAGGGAAAGTTTGTGCTAGTCTTGCTAACACACTAGCAAAATTAGGCACTTCACTAGCAAAACTTAGCTGAAGATAATGTTTAGCCACCTCAATCTTTTTCTTGACATTAGTTAATCAAGGAAAACTTGCTGGTTTGGCTAGCTAAGTGGCTAAACACATAGCATCCAAAAAACAAAACAAAATATGTTTGTGAATAGACATAGTCTATCCAGCAGGGTACAGGCACTATAGTGTAAAACTACAAAAACACAGAACATTGGTGAAAAGATCACATAATATAAAGTCAAGTTAGGTAGGCAGCCATGTTATAACTCAATATCATATGCATAAATTATATAGATTAGTCTAAAAATATGTCCACATTTGAGAAGGCCAATATTAGCACTCAGTCGCCACTTTACACAAGGTGGACAAATTGAACAATGCAGTGGCGCTGAAACATTGATGAGCCCTTTTGTTCGAGAATGTAAACAGGACTGAAGTTTCCACTCCACGAGGAGCCGAGGTACCATATGTTGCACCAGAGAAATGTCGGTTCAGTGAGAATGAGCTTCTGAATGAAGTGATGTAAAGCTAGTATAACTTAATAACAAAGCTTTTATCCATGTATTTTAAAAGACAGACTGTGGAGATGGGTGGATTTTTTTCAGAGACAGCCTGATTATTTAGACCTGCATAATTAAAGAAAACAACAAGCCTCAAGTTATTTTGGTTTGTCAGTCTGATACAGTTGTTGCTAAGTTGATATTAGTAGATGAAAATGTGAAATTCTAAATATTGCACATTTATAAAAATACACAAAAGTAAATATAATAAGCCAAGATCAATTGAGATTTCTAAAAATAATTGACCACACTTTAGATTGGGGTCCAATTCTCACTTTTAGCTAACTAACTACGTCTAACTATTAATAGTAATTAGGAGTTTAAGTATTGGGTAGGATTATGCAGAATAATAAGGCATTAGTACTAAACATCTGATAACCTAGTCATATGCATGGTAATAAGCAACTAGTTAATAGTGAGAATTGGATCCTAAATTAAAGTGATACCAGAATTTCATACTGGTTTGGAATGACGTGGTTATTTAAAATGACACAATTGTCATTTTTAGGTGAATTATCCTAATAAGATTCGCCCTCTATTGGATTTGGGCTGGAAATGCAAAACAAAGGTGACTTCAGAGGCATCTTTACTGGACTGGATTTAAAATAAATGGTATAATGTCTGAAAAAATAATACAGATTTTTTATCTTTTAGAGAAGTCAGTGTCAGATATTTCAGTTGTTGTCGACTGGCAAAGTTACTTTAACGCAGCAACTACAATCTATATCTAAAGGAAAAATATATATAATATATGAATATGAAAAATATCAAAAACACTTTTTGCAATTTTATAGGAAATTCATTTTCAGTAAGCATGCATCTGATAATGTACTACCAGTTTATCCACTAGGATGTGCTGTAAAAATTATATGATCAAGAAGTTATGACATGTTTTTACATTGCTTTAACTCATCAAAATAAAGTGTGACTAAATTTTTTTTAAGTTACACAAGATTCAACTAATTTAATTTAAGTTGAAATGATTTAAACATCCAAGTTTATTGTACTTAAAAATTTAAGGCAGCAACGTAAGAGTTAAAAGCAACTCCGCAGAAAAAAAATACGCTCCGTGTAAGTGAGTCCAAGAAGATCTCAATGGTATTTTATGAAGTGAATTGCAACTACATGTTTTTCGATTCTGAAGAATGCTGACAGTTAATTGATTCAAACACGATGATTCAAACACACCAATAAGGTTTCAGTAAAGCTTGATATTGCAAACAACAGTGAATCATATGGTAGTCATTTTTAATTGTCACTTAAATAATCAGCAGATTTGTAACTACAGGTCAAGGAAGTTCCAACCAGACAAACTTAACAAAATTGGAATAAAAAATAATAATTCCAACAAATAAACAAGGGCAGATCAACTGAGAAAGTAACAGAATTACCCTTTTCTTAGGGCAAATGATGCACCTGTTTCCAACATTAACACAAAAATAGTTTTAGCACAAAGGCAAGAACACAATTTCAGCATGAAATGAAGTACAAATAGCTAAAGGATCAGTGTTTTAGTGAGTCTAATACTACGGTTTTCTGCTTTCCTAAGACATCAAAAGCGTGAAGTTACAGAGGAATATACTGTACCCATTTGATCAACAGCAGTTTAATGAGCAATAGTGCATCCTTATAATAATAAACAATTTCCGCGATGAAATGATGAGCACTTCATGGCCACAGCAAACAGTTGAGGAAAGAAGCCAGAAATATCTTTAGACATAACCCTGACTTTAATCGATACTTTGAGTTCAAAGTATTGCAATACAGAGTGGTAATCCTGAAAGTACTCAGGCCAATACACTGTATGTATGTATGTGTGTGATTCAGCACTTACTCTACTGATGCATTTAGCATCCGAATTTCACAAAAAAAATAATAATTTTGAGAAGCAGATGGACAGTTTAAGGCATGTTCCGGGATCAAAATGAGCAGATTTTCTGTACTGTTGATTACCACAGTTTGTAATATATAAAAGAATGTGTTCACAGTAATGTGCTTACAATGGGGCAGGGCTTTATAGAGGTGAATAAATATAGTTGTGAATAAAGAACAAATTATTCTTAGTTTCTACACAGTATATTGAAATGCACTACCATTCAAAAGTTTGGGGTCAGTAAGTTTTCTTAAACTTCTTTTGAACTTTACAATTATTTAACTATTATTCTATTTTTTATTATTGAGTCAATTATAATTATTTTACGGAAGAGGATTAGGGCCAAGCAAGATTAAAGGCATTATAATGTGAGATTAAACTTGTTAAATTTTGAGAAAAACAGTCGAAATACAATCTTGAGAATAAACTCATTAAATATCGAGAATAAAGCCGTGTTTCGAGAAAAAAAAAAAAATCTTTAAATTTCGAGAATAAAGTCGTGTTTCGGGGAAAAAAAACTCTTTCGAGAAAAAAATTTTCAAAAAAATTTCGAGAAAAAAGAATAAAAAAATGTAACGACTGTAACCATCTATACAGCCATTAATGGCAATGCCTTACATACGGTTTTAATTGATCATAGCGGTCCATATGCCAGAGTGCATTTGGGCCAGGGCTGTTCGTTGTTCAAGTGACGGCTCAAACATCTTTTATCAGTAAAGTTCTGCACGGGCAAATTCAGTGAGACTTTTAATGCAATACATTACTGCTACAGTTGATATTTCAATTCTTTACTGCTACAGTTTATTAGTATTTGTTTGGTACTGAAATATAGTCTAAAATATAGCTTGACTTGTGATCCAAGTCTGCCGTGTCCTCTATCAGTAGGCTATGCAATGAACACTGATCAAATGCGTTATTCTCTACATTTCAATTCGACTTTTTTTTTCCTCGAAACACAACGACTTTATTCTCGAAATTTGATGAGTTTATTCTCTCGATTTAAACTTTTATCTCAGAATTTAACACGTTTTTTCTCGCAACACAACGACTTTATTCTCAAAAATTAATGAGTTTATTCTCAAGATTGTATATTGACTTTTTTCTCGAAATTTAAAGAATTTTTTTCTCGAAACAACTTTATTCTCGAAATTGAATGAGTTTATTCTCATGATTTAGACTTTTTTCTCTCGAAATTTAACATGTTTTTTTTTCCTCGCAACACAACTTTATTCTGGAAAATCAATGAGTTTATTCTCAAGATAGTATTTTGACTTTTTTCTTGAAATTTAACGTGTTTTTTCGCAACACGACTTTATTCTCGAAAATTAATGAGTTTATTCTCAAGATTGTATTTAGACTTTTTCTCGAAATTTAAAGTTTTTTCTCGAAACACGACTTTATTCTCGAAATTTAATGAGTTTATTCTCACGATTTAGACTTTCTTAAACTTGAACACGTTTTTTTTTCTCGCAACACAACAACTTTATTCTCGAAAATTAATGAGTTTATTCTCAAGATTGTATTTAGACTTTTTTCTCGAAATTTAACACGTTTTTTCTCACAACACGACTTTATTCTCGAAAATTAATGAGTTTATTCTGAAGATTGTATTTAGACTTTTTTTTTCTCGAAATTTAAAGTTTTTTTTCTCGAAACACAATGACTATTCTTGAAATTTAATGAGTTTATCCTCACAATTTAGACTTTTTTTCTCAAAATTTACCAAGTTTTTTCTTGAAACACGACGACTTTATTCTCATTATTTAATGAGTTTATTCTCAAGGTTGTATCTTAACTGTTTTTCTTGAAATTTAATGAGTTTAATCTTGCATTAATCTCGAGATGGCCCTAATCCTCTACTGTATTCTTTTTATTATTTAATTAATATCATTAAAAAAATTAAATCCGCAAATCAACTCGCAGATTACAGGTTGAGAACAACTATTGTATTGCATTTTTTAATTTTGATTACAATCTGTCAAGTTGAACCCGGAACATTGCTTTAATTAAGACTGTTTAAAACATAAAAGCTGTATGTCCAGCTCTTTTGTAGATGTCAAACATAATCAAGGCATATGGAGATGGAAAAACATCACAACATTAAACACTATAACTGGACCCTAAAGTATAATTAAGACAATATGTGTAGGGCTCAATACTGTATTTTGAATGCTATGTCCATAAAACAGATATAAAAGAATCAGCACCCCAAGAGGACAGGCAGAAAATGCACTGAGAAATAAATCATAACAAAACAAACGCGCAAAAAAAATTAAAGTTTCATTTAAGGTATCAAAAGCAGTTCAATTTTCAAGAGCCAGTGCAAGGTATAAAATTCAAATGTGAAGGCAGTGTACACAGCAAAGACACAACAAAAAGTGAAAAGAAACACAAACACACACAAAACTCTAATAATAGTTTGCTACCAAATTACATATGCGACTGGGTAAAAGACATTGTTCTTCAGTCTCAGCATACTGCTTGTGTTTTAAACAACTAAATTGTTGGGAGAACTTGAGAGGAACATGGAACTAAAGGAGAAATGTCTACTCTTCCTGTCCTAATGCTCTCAGCCACCAGGCGGCAGCAGAGGCTATATGACGAACAGTCATCGTCCTCTCAAAAAAGCCACTTCCATGGGAAGTACAGTGCAGTGTAGTGCAGTTTTTGCCTGTTGGAGCTGGAGGGGGCAGGTCTCAGCTGTGGTAGCTGGGTACCGCTGCCTGTTTCTGGGAGAGGCGCATCAATTCTTCTCGGATTGCTTTGATGAGGGAGGCGGATGAGTGGTTGGGAGGGGAAGGCTCCTCCAGGGGAGCGGAGGGAGCGTAGCCCAGGCCGAGAGAGTCCAGGTGGGCAGAAGTGGAAGATGGCTCTTTCAGGCCATTCCTGGAGGTCTGGAATACAGAGATGGAGCTGTAGTCAAGAGAGCCAAGAACCTAAGCAAAAGAAATGAAGAAAGGAAGAAAGGAAGGAAGGAAGGCAGAAATGAGTGAAAGAAGATTAAAACAAAGATTAAAGAGTTTAAGTGAGAAAAAGACTCTTACGGAGGCAGAAAGGAGTGAGAATAGTAAGTGTTTGAAGAGGACATATTCTGTACATCTTTAAGCCCCGTTTATAATGTATACTATTTCTTTGAATAATTCCTGTATTATTAGAGTTTATTTTAAATATAAATATTAGATAAAAAGCCTTAACTTAAATTAGAAAATGTTACCTGAAACTGAAATAAGTTTACTACATTGACTTACAAAAAAACAACAACTAAAAACTGAACTAAAATAAAAATAAAAAAATAACAAAATAACAAAATGACTAAAATTTTACTTATATTTTTAATTTTCATATTTGTTTCATTCAAAACATTTATAAATGCATACTATAATATTATCTATCCATCTATCTATGGAAATGTCCGTCCAAATTGACTTTAAAGACTTTTATATACAAATTAGGGCCATCAAAACGATTAATCGTGATTAATCGCATCCAAAATAAAAGTTTGTGTTTACATAGTATATGTGGGTGCACTGTGTATAATTATTTTGTATATAAAAACACACATGCATGTATATTCAAGAAAAAATATTTATATTTGTATATAATATAAATTATATATAAATCTATAAACAGAATATCCATGAAAACATTTCTTAAATATATACAAGCATGTGTGTGTGTTTATATATCTAAAATAATTATACACAGTGCCCCCACATATATTATGTTAACACAAACTTTTATTTTGGATGCGATTAATCGCGATTAATCGTTTTGACAGCCCTATTACAAATATGTTATTTGTCCCGTTCTTAATTAAGTAAGAAAGTATTTAAACTTACAGGCTCTCTGTTGTTAGCGAATTTGCTGTCGTCCTCATGATACGGGCTCCAGTTTAACCCACCAGGCTGCCGGCAGTCCCCTACACGACCCGTCAGACCAGCGTGGGTTAAAGGATGTAGCTGGGCACCTGTGAACAGAACAGACACGTAACCTACAGTATACGTTATATTACACAATTTGTCTTTATCCATGCATCCATCGCACTTTTCTTTCAATGTTTTAACTAAACATTTCATATCAGCACATTTTTTTCCTAGTTAAACCTTTAAACTCATACCTGTAGTGCCACCTACAGGTCGTGGCCTGGCGGAGGAGGGCAGATCATCTGTGAGTCCACCTCGACCAGTGTAAAGCGACTCCGGCTGTAGCTGTTCAACAGGAAGGGGTTCTCCTGAAGGGATGTAGCCGGGCCCCAATCCCTGTCTGTAGAGATAGGAAGACTTCAGACCCCAGCTTTTAACAAATCGCACTGCACTAACAAAAAGTGACTTGATCTTTCCCATTAAGCGACGGTTGAAATTTGATTTTGCTCACAGTTCCAGAATATTACACAAACCTTCATGATCTTCATTACCTCGATAAAACTCGCCATATATCGCCATGGCTGATATATTGGCTAATATTTGGCATTTTCTTTAATTATCAGGTTAAGTTAAGCATCGTAAGTGGACTTTTATTTTGACTATGCTGTGCTGATCAAAATATCCATATCCCTAATATACTCACCTATGTAGTAAACCTTGCACACTGGAAGGAGGCAAACCTAATTCAGCATATCTCTGAAAGAAATACACAAACACGCAGTCGTTGAGCTTATAACAGGTTGATGATACTTGGCACTTAATGATTTAATGCAGAAAAGGTAGGGATGTAACAATACCCTCATGTCACGATTCGATACATATCACGATACTGAACTCACGATACGATATTATTGCGATACTCCAAGACATATGATTAAAGGTTAACAAAAAATGTACTGTTGATTTAAAATGCTAAATTTGATATTACATTGTAGGTTTAAATGAATAGGCTTGGACTCGGTGCTTATAACCCAACCCATTCATGAGTTAATGTAGATGAATATGCTTGCACGCTCTCACTAACTAGATATATTTAAAATAATGTCGGCCACTTTTTACTGGTAACAGATATTTGGCATTATCAGGACCCACAAATATTCCCACATTGCATTATTACACATTATAATCAACATTATAGTAGTTCAATGTAGTACTTACACTAAAACTCTGAAAACCCGATTTTTTTTCTCGCATAGTAAATTCTATTTTGGGGAGACTATCCACGATACGTATTGTTGCATTTTTGTATTGCGAAATATTGTGGCACGATATATTGTTACACCCCTAGTAGAGTGTGATTCTGCTTTTTTTGGGGTGATGTGATGACATGCATGAGAATGATGCACCGATATGCTCCAAGGCTGTCTGGGATTAATCCGACTCGGCTGTGCCACTCGAAGATGACAATGCGTTTACAATATTAAACCGTATGGCAGTGTGCGTTTTTCGCGCCTGTGTGTGAGTCTGACAGTATGCCACATGTTTACACGTCAACCGTTGCCACACTAGAGACTCTGTCCTCGCAGCTGCTCTCTGTTTTTCCCAGCGTCCTCTCTCAGCTCTTTCTTTGACAGAGCCTCTGTAACCCGCGCACAATGAAAGGGCCTTTCACTCGTGTCTCTGCACTGCGCTACAGACTATTTGCTGCTCGTTCAGGTATTTGATGGTGTCTGTTTCTGACTCTCATCGTCTGCACCTGTAGCCTACGGGCATTCGGCAGATATAATTTGATTTGACAGGATGAGTTCTTGATGCACAACTCTGCGTCTTTGTTTTTTATGCTGCCATATTCCATCCGACAGGATCTCTCTATGGAGAAAAGACGTTGGTTTTTATCATGCAGCAGATGGGAACCTTATTCCCATAATCGAGTAGATGGCTGTGGTTTGACGACCGTTGTTGATTAAGGCTATAGATTAAAGCGATAAACCACGGAAGATGATACTTTAGTGCTTTAATTGCTTTAGAAGTCCTGTTTTATTGGGACGCCACTTAACCGTGGTAAAGTCACTGTAACAGATTGCTTAAATAGCTTATAGCTTATATAAAACATTGGCAACAGCAATGTGATAAAATATACTTATGGTTAATAAATATTTGTTACTATTATTATTTACAACAACAACGAAAATAAAAATAAAAGGCTATAATCATAATAATATTAGGGCTGTGCAACAATTAATTGCGATGAATCGCATCCAAAATAAAAGTTTGTGTTTACATAATATATGTGCGTGTTCTGTGTATAATTATTTTGTATATACAAATACATTT
>JAOTRC010000002.1:11878584-11894113 GCA_027497675.1 Cyprinella lutrensis | reverse complement strand
CACCGTAGGAGTTAAAACGAAATCGGAATTGAGAGGAACAGAAACTAATATTCACTGGATGGTCATATAACTTTTCATCGCTAGATGGGGCTAAAAATCCCACAGTGTAGCTTTAAGATATAACCAACTGTGTTTCAGCAAATATTCACCGAGCTTGTTTCAGGAACAGTATCACTTTCTTGGCTAAATGCAATAATAGCTATTTTAATAGCTCTTTTTATTAGAGCAACTTGCAGTTTAGCAACAGTATGCTACATTTTACAATTACTTATTTAGCTGATTATACAAGCTATTGAGTTAGAGGCTAAGAATAAGTTTAGCACATATTTTTACTCACCTTATTAGTATTGAAGGCTAACTGAACGCTTGACAGCACTGTTGCAAATCATCTCAATGCACTGCATATTTGACACACTGTAAAATGTAGTGTGAAGGCGCCTGACTTGCCATCATTTAGCTGAGAACACTGTATTCCTTTCACACACGCAAAGAGAGAGAGAAAGCGAGAGTCTTGCATACCACGTAAAATTGACATGCTCGATTCTTTGTTGTATTTTCATTTGTTAGTTCACTGATTTTATGCAGTCTTTAAGAAAAAGTAGAAGCCACAGTGCTCACCTATGGAGAGGTGCAGGTATGATGGAACTTTATAGGCCAAAATGCAGAAAGTCAATGGGTTTTCTTAAAGTTCTATGACATAAAATATGTCTTGAAAAAGGTGACTGCTTATAAGTGGCTAAATGAGACAACAGAGGCTGTCAGGGACCTTAAACATCATCATCATCATGCAAAACAGGTAAGCTCAATCTGCTTTTACAGCTTCTTTATAAGGATAACAAAGCTGTAAAAGCAGACTGAGCTTACCTGTTGGGCATGATGATGTTGTTGTGATGAACTGTGCTCTTATAAACTATTCTAACTCAAAATGTCTAAGAAAATGTTTTTAGATAAAAACTAGAAAGAATTGGAACTAAGTATCGGAAGCTTAGAGGAGGTGACGTGTGAAGTCATGGGGCACTGGTGTAGTTCATTTAATAGCCTACCTTTAGGCTTTTTACTTCTGGTGCCTGCATTTACGCTTCAAAATTCATACAAGTTGTGTTCATCTGTGAAAATGATCTTTATGGACAAACTGTGTAAGTATGATTAACTTTATTTGATTTTGTTGAGCTTTTTGTTGAGCTAAAACAGCTTAAGGGACAGGGTATGCTTTCAAAACCAGACAATAAAAGTTTATTGGACCTTAAAAAAGTATGTACACAGAACACGATATAATTAAGTACATAATACAAAACTTAATTTGAATTCTCAAGATTATAAAAAGATGAAAGTCACATTTACCAAGGAAAATGCTTCTAAATTTGCTGTTGGTGTGACATTTGATGTTAAAACTATTGGAAAACACTGAAAAGGACTTTAAAAGCATGCTGTTTTTGTCAAAAACAAAAGAAAAATGAGATGAAAGAACTACACAGACAGTGAGGTAATTATCATCACAAAAGGAAACAGTGAGCAACTCTATTTCAAGCTCTTCATGGCCACACCAATAATAAAATAATGGTTATGAACTTGATGTTGACTGATGCTTTCAAAATAAAAACAAAGGGATCTAAAATTAAATGAATCTGCAGCAGAAACAGGATTACTGTATGGTCGATGTCCGTATGTCTTTCTGTCTGTCTCTCTACCTTTGTCTTTGAGAACAGGATGACGTCTTAAGCTGAAACCACAAGCAGGCTGAAAATGAGATCAAACCCATATAAATGATTCAGTTCAGCACACCCAAATGTAATTTGCTCCTCCCTAAACTCCTGTCCAGTGGTAAGTGGGAGAAATAACCCAATTAAGTATTCTGAACAACGATCCAGACAGTATGATATACATACACTTATGTTAATCTCTTATTGTCAAATACTTACTCATTGTTAATATCAGATTCTTTTGACAGTCTGTTATTTGTAAGCCTCACTAATGAACGCTGAGTTTAAAGATCATTTCATAAGATTTTAGAAATAACCCAATTAACTATTTTGAACAACGATCCAGAGAGTATGATATACATACACTTATGATAATCTCTTATTGTTAAATAGCCTACTTACTCAATGCTAATATCAGATTCATTTCACAGTCTGTTGTTTGTAAGCCTCACTAATGAACGCTGAGTTTAAAGATCATTTCATAAAATAAAATGAAATGATGGGGTGGTAATGGCTCTGTAGAAAATGCCTTTGGTGTGACAGACCAGGGTTTGAATCCACTGTGAGACCCCAATGTGTCCCTGAGCAAGACACTAACCCCTAGTTGCTCCATAGGTGTGTGACCTCTGAAATATATAGCAATTGTAAGTCGCTTTGGATAAAAGCGTCAGCTAAATGAATAAATGTAAATAAAAGAGACATTTCCTTCTGCTTGAGCCAACAAACAAAAAATTTAGCATAAAAAAAATGGTGCAGTATCCATCAATTGGACATACCATAACTTGCCATATAAGGATTACATACACGACAGCTCAAAAGTTTGGGGTCAATATGTTTTTATGTAAATACATTAATACTTTTATTCAACAATGCAATAAATTGATTAAATGTGACAGTAAAGAAGTTTAAGTGCTACAAAAGATGCCCGCGCTCAGCTGTCAAGTCATCAAATTCATAGGTAAGTCACCGGCATAGCTTTTGGAAATCAGGAGTTTTTCCAAGGGTATGTCACCAACTGTTAAAGTATTATGAAAATGAAGGCCTGGTAATATCCAGTGTGATGTTTTGAAATCAGCGAAAACTGCAGGTTAGAGTAGAATCACTACTATTTAGGGAAAAAAAATATTTTTTAAATAATTAAACACCATATTGTCAAAGTAAGTACTGTACTGTACTTGCATGCGTCATTATGTTATTAACATTTTCCCAAAATCATAGGGAAATATTCAGGGGGAAAAAAATTAAACAATAAAACATCATATTGTCAAAGTAAGTACTGTAGCACTTGCATGTGTCATTATTAACATTTTCCCAAAATCAAGCTGATATGGAGTTACAAGATTTTTCACCAGCGAATGTCAGATATTTGTGTTAATTTTGACTCAATGAACGGCATTTAATGTTATGTTTTTATAAAAATTGAAGTGCTATGAAGGCTGTATTGGCTGATTAGAGGGCAAATTACCGCTCCTCGAACACATTAGCATTAGCAAAACATTAGCCTTTGCAAAATCGTGTTTTTTGAATAATGAAAACACTACTTATTAAAAAAAACTAGTTCTTTATTTAACGCTTGCACTATACAAACAAGCAGGGACAGTGTCCAAAATGTGGACTTCATTCAGGATTGCTGGGTGGAGATACTGAATGAGTTTGTGACAACAGTTTGAGTTAACTGTTAAAAGGTATTACGATGTTTAGCCACAAGCTCTAGTATAAAGCTCTATTTAGTTCTGGTATAAAGTATAGGCAATATTTTTTAAATGTTATTAACTGGTACTTTTTTCTAATCAAACCATTACAGAATTAACAGAACAGAAATGTGAAAAACTGATCCAGCTCTGAGTGAACAGATTTTTTCCCCTATTACTGTATTTCTGATTACAGTTTTACTGTATTTTGATCAAATAAAAGGAGCCTTGGTGAGCAAACCAAAGTATCATGGTAACTTTTGTCGTTTGTGTATACCAGTTAATGACTGAGTAATTTACAAGACGTACTACCTGCAACTTTCAGGGACTACACGATCTAATTTGAAGGGACCAGCTGCTGTGAAACACACAAGTAAGACTAGCCAAAATCTACTGCAGAAAACACTGAGCCATAAATTACACAAATGATGTAATTTCCTTCCATTTGCCAGGCTCATTCTAAGGAAAGTCTCATTTGATGGTTGTTGCTATTCCAGAAGAAAAAAAAAATTAAAAAAGGAGAAAGAAAAAGCAACGGAAAGGTCTTTGGTATTAATTTAAACCCCTTTGCCCACACATGTTTCTGTTTTAAGCTGATACCATTGCGTGACTGCCTCTGCCTAATGCTGGCACAGACTCCCAGTGCGCAGCCTAATCGAACAATCAAGGCAGAGTCTGTGCTGATATTTGTTTTTATCTCAGAATGCTTTTATGGGAGGAAGACTGTTGTTTTAGGTGGTTTCTCTTACATTACATTTACTGTGTACAACATCCTTCAGCCAGTCTTGTTTGTGGTCTATACTTTTTCCATATTTTTGTAACTGAGCTCAACTCAAGCTGCAAATAACATGGATTTAAAATGGAAATCAGATATATATCCCATTTATTTTTTTCAAGAAATATTTCACCTTTCATCATTTACTGATGTTATGTTGCAAACTTTAGATCTTCTTTCTTCCATGAAACACAAGAGAAGAGGTTTCAGTGCTCTTGACTGAAAAAACTTGTCCTAATTCAATAAGGATTCATCTATTTTTAAGACTTACATTTGACTATTCAATTTATGAACTCGAAAACTACAGTTACGCCGCCTTCACACTGGGCCTGGCAGTAGAAATCAGCTCATATACGGCACCGAAACAATCAGAAGTCATTCATTTCCTATGGAGATTCGCAGACCGCATGCGAATGGTTCCGAAACGGGTCCGACCGAGTGCGGTGCGAAGAAAATCGTGTCCGTTGGTCATTCGGTTGCGTTCAAAAAATTGAACTCTTGCGAAAATCTACGGACGATTCCTATCCGACAATTCTAGTTGAAGTTGAGCGTTGCTATGGTACTGATAAACAAACCTGAATTCTTAACTTTTAATAAAATAAATTACATTTTTATAACGATAAGTTGTCATGTCATTTTTATTTTCTCCTAACGTTATTAATATTAGAATATTTAGAATATTTCTAACGTTAATGACTTTCTAACGTTATTAGGGCAGTTAATACAATTAAATTGGAGGCAGACATTGAACTATTGACCACTATACCACTATATCATAATTTTTTAGCCGACCTGACATGTCAACGTCCTCAACTTTCCTCACGAAGAAGCCTTCCTATTAATAGCTCTATAAGCCTCATCAGAGAGATCATACAGAACTGAAGAATCAACCTTTCTAATCTCTCCGCCATTTGTGTTCCCGCTTCCGACACTTTTCACTGTGTAGTACGACGTCCGTTGAGGGGGTATTGCGTATTACGGAGCTCATTTCAACTGCCAGTGTGAAGGCGGCATTACTGTGCAAGGAGCTGTGCAAGCAGCTAGGCTTCTGATTGGTTAACGCGGCGCGAATTGACGCCAAAGTTCAGATTTTTCAACTCACGAATTCGCTTCAAACACATGAATACACAAATAGCACTAACTAAATCATTCACGCTTAACGTGCCAGACACTCAATTCGCACCATTAGCGCAAACCTGATTCGCGAATGAGGCGTATTCGCGTCTTCCGCGCTGTGCTCTACGCCTCATTCGTGACACAGGAATTTTTTACGCGCATAACGCGTCTTCGCATTGACTTAACAATAAACTCATTAGCGCCTGACACGCTATTCGCGTCCAGTGTGAACGCACCATTAGACCTGCCTGAAAAAAAATTGTACATTAGTTCAATTGTATTTATTTGAGCTATTGCTTGTAATTTAATTATTTGTTCTTTTATTGCTGACTGTTTACTTGTCTTTAAGAAGTTTTTACATTTATATTGGCTGGTGTCATAACCTTATTTATTATAATACAAGGTTATTTTGTGGAGGGAGTCAGTGAAAATTTTAGCTGAGCAAGCCGAAATCTTTTGTAGTAATAAAATAAAATAATAAAATTATTTTATTCTTGCTGAATAAAATAATTTCTTTCTAAAAAAGAATTAAAGAAAAGAATAATGTGCGACTGGCCCCTCTGACAATGAACAGAGCTCTGTTGTTTGTCTTATCAGCAGCTAAGTGCTCGGGACAACTATACATTTCCCATGTATAGCCACAGAGTGAACTACTACACAGTACAGACAGAAATGAGTAAGAACAACAAACCCAACACAACAGTGGATTCCATTATGTCAAATAAAGTCTTGTTATTGCGAACATAAGCTAAAAGTACTAATAGTCAAATTCACCTGAATTTTGCAGCCTAACATCTGGTTGAGAGACTGAGAAAAATCAGGCTGTTTTGAGTAAAATCAGGCTGGAACGTGTTACCTAACATGGCACACAGGCAGAGTAGAGTCATGTCAGGCAAAACACTTTCTCTGGCGGTTTCCATTGATCTGACTGAGGTTATGTCTGCTGCTGCTGGTCCATCTCTCCAGCACAACATTCAGCAAAACTGAGAATTTTCGAATTGGCTCCATTTCAATCAAATTGACCAATGTTGAGCATCCATTGTGATGACTAGTTCTAAAAACTAATAGAGATTGCATTCACACATGTATTTTCTAGATCAAATAATTTAGAATAGCATAAATACAAAAATTTATACTTGCTAAATACATTTCCATGACCTTTCAAGGACTCAAATTCTGAATAGTGCATAGCCTTGTTACTTTGTGCTAATACACTCGAGACAAAGAGCCAAACTTGTATTCAAACGGTTGCAGAAAGACTCAGACTGCGAGGGAGATGAGAATGAGACAAAAAACACAGCGACTGAGAAAGATGAGGGGATGTAATGAGGAAGGTGGGGACACACTTTAACTCCTAACATTGGGATGGTCTCCAGAGAAGCAGACTTTTCCATTGCTGGCTTATTGTGCAATTCACTGGAGGACGCTCAAGTTCCCTACACGTTCCTCCCCTACACCCTCAGCCTTCTTCGAAAGACAGGAAGGCCAAGCCTGTAACTGGAGAGGCCCTGAAGACTGTGTCACTGTAAGGGCTTCGTTTTTTTAGGGTTGGACTGAACTCACTGAATAAACTTGTGGACCCTTCGACTACAAAGCAGCCAGACTCCTGCAGAGGGGAGAGAAAGAAGCACCTCTTACATTGAAACTCCATCAGGCGAGATGGTTTGTCAACCTCGATGAAAGGTTGAGGACAATGTTTAAGGGTATTATTGTGACTAATCTGTTAGTATTGATCTTTCTTCAAAAGCAAAGTATCAAAAGTGAAATATGAGTTTTCTTTTAATACTCCAATTCCCGTGATTTTTTTTTAAATGTAGGATCTAATCTATTTTATTACATTTGAGATTGAACATTTAATTCCCCCAAAACCCAAAACCAACTGTGCTCAGATGTAACCATCTGTTCAGAGTGAGACGATCCAGACATGTGTTGAACCGTACAGATATGTGAACCCAACGCAATATGGACATCCATGTCAGCCTTCTGTCACAGTCGCCTCAACTAAAATTCACAACAGAATCAAAAATGCTGGGATGTATTCGGTTAGTGAGCTATAATCGCCATGTGGGTGAATTTGGCACATAGGTCTTGCAGTACATTAAATGTAGTCCATAAAATGAGTTTATGGAGTAATAAAACCCAGAAATGACAATTCAAACTACATTTAATAATAGATAACAAAGGGGTACGTTCAAAACAAAGATGATGAATTGGGTGAATGAAATATCAGTAAATAGATCTGTAGTGGAGGTCACAGTTGAATAGATAGGTGTAAAATAAATAGCCTGACTGATATTGTGACGTCACTGACACGAGCCCAGCGCTATCTCAACCTCGCAGGCCTCCATTCACTCAGTTCCTTTGACTAAAAACTAAAATAGAGCCCTTTTATCTATGAGTGTCACTTCAAATGAGTGCTGTACAGAACAAATGCTGGGAAATACGTAAGGGCTCACAAAATATCAAGATTTTACTAAAACAAAAAAAGTATCACGTCTAGTTAGGAAATAGTAGTTTTAATAGAGTAATTAGTGTAAACTGTGGAATCCGTGGAAAATTAAAATTCTGGTATTCAGTATACAGTATATAAACATTCCCAGCCATAAAACTGGAACTTTAAGACCAAAGTTTCTTGTAATCAGATCTAATGTCTTGTGCTTATGCTGATGAAACTCATAAAATAAGCCCAGGTGTGCTCAGTGCCGAGTCGGGATCTGGGCTTTGTTTTTTATTCACAATGAAGAAAAGCTGTTCGCATAAAAATGTACCTCCAAACAAAGAAAAGACACAAGCCTCACAAGACACTGTCTCCTTCAAAAAAAATAAATAAATAAATAAATAAATAAATGTGCATAACAAGACAACTGAATCTTTTCATGACAGACAAATGCATATCTTTACTTTGACACTTTCTTTGACCAGGCAGTCTGTCAAGATTGTGTGCTAAAAACTAAGATGTGAAAACTTGCTATATCAATGCATACCAAAGCTTTCAGATTTTTCTTTTACATCAATAAAAACCATTAAATGAGAAGAACTGGTCTATGAATGTAAAAACTATAGAGCTGTGGAAAACTACCTTGTTAAAGGGGTTTTACCCCTAAAAATGGCCAAATTACTTGCAGATGTCTTGAACAATGGTGAAACAGCTTTGTACTGGGTAATTCCATGCAAATGTCATCCTTACCATCAAAAAATTGCGTTTTTTTCCTAAAGATCAAAACCCTTTTTAAAGGGATACTCCACTTTTTTGGGAAATAGGCTCATTTTACAACTCCCCCAGAGTTAAACAGTTGAGGTTTACCGTTTTCAAATCCATTCAGCCGATTTTCGTATATTTGGAAGAATATCATTACCCAGACAGTTTCTGGTCTCATTGACTTCCATAGTATATTTTTTTCCTACTATGCAAGTCAATGAATGAGACCAGAAACTGTCTGGTTACTAATATTCTTCTAAATATCAGAAAATTGGTTGAATGGATAAAAATCAACTGTTTGACTCTGGGGGAGTTGTAAAATGAGCCTTTTTCCAAAAAAGTGAGTATCCCTTTAAGTTGTCCATTCAGGTGTAATATGTTGTGCTGTATAAGAAACTTTAAGAAAATTCCCTTGTTTTTCCCCACACATGAGGTGAGCAACAATATGTTTTCAAAAGAGGGATCAAAGACCCCCTTTTTTAAACTTTATTCAAACAAAGCATTTAGCAGAAAGATGGAGGCATGCCCGAGAAATAAATATGCTAATTTTGTCAAAACAGCACTGCCTGTTGAATTTATAAGGGCTATTATTAAGAGGTCACGACGCTTCAGTGCTCTGTCACGTCTGTAACGTTTTAAAGATTAAGTTATATAATATAATAACTACAAATGCAAACAAGCTAAATTATATTTATGCTTATTAGGATCGACATTTCATCCCTCTATTTTTCTATGAACAATCATAATAATACGTTACGGATGCTTCATATTAAATCATACGCATATGACTATTGCTGTGATGTGATCTGTTTCAGGTGTACCATATCAGTGCATATCCAATAATCACAATAATTTTTGTGCTTTGTTAGTTTTAATATGAAAAAAGGTCTCAACTTTCGTATATGATACAGTACAACTTATAGAAGAGCACTTGGTAGTCATTGGTAGTAAGTTTCGACTGCAAATGTCACGTCCATAACGCTGGAATTGCCCTACTGCACACTTTCTCTATGATGGGGACAAATTGTTTTCATTACAACTAATTAACATGAAAGTAGGCAAACAAATAGTAAGTCTAGAGGGATCCTAGAAGAATGAACAACGAAACCCTAAAGTAAAACAAAACAAAAAACACCTATTAGAGTTTCTGTCTTAACCATCATTGAATGTGACCTTTCTGAATTGAATATGACAAATAGGAAACCCTATGCGAACACATGGAAGTGCTATTTGGCATAGGTTTTATGTCATGTCATGTTAAACTGGGTAACTCCGCCCACTATTAAATCTCATCTATCTATCCAATATCCCACTCCATCTTGGTGGTGTATATCCAAAATCCCACTCCATGTTGGTGGTGTAACATTAATTATCATTAAATGGCTTTTATTTTGGCACCCTCTAAGTTTACTTTGAATGCGAGTTAACTTTAAATTGACCTTGACCATGACCACAAGTTGATGCATCCCTATGGTGAAAGCCAAACCATTATCCTTCACACACACAAAGTCCTCCTCGGCAAGGAAAGGGTTCATCATCAAAGAAGCTTGTATCTAACTATCCCAGTTTCTCAATGGGACTTTGTTTGCTTGTCCAGAAGCCAGTGGCTTCAGCATCCAGCTCCTGTGGTTTTTGATGGGCCCGGCGTATTGATCGGTTCCCAGTCCCAGAGGCGATGAATAATGAATGAACTCATTGTCATCCCTCACAGATCAGGTTTCATTTGTAAACGAAGCAACACTTGTAATTAGCCAGGGGTTTTTCAATGAGCTCCTTGCAATCCCCAAAACTCAACAACGCTCTTCAGGGGACTCTGACATCCTCTGTGAATTCTGTGAGAGAGCTTTTCAATTACAAGAATAAGAAGTAGATTTACGCCTGGGTGATCGTGTGTCCACTGAGTGCTCTCATCTCTGTCTAAGGAACATCGATATATCCACTGGTTGCCATTGTGATAAGACATTTAAGATAAGGACTTCTTCAAAACCATATGCAAAAATTGGTCATTTAAATTAGACTGCCCTATAGAGTTGAATTCCAATAGAATTCTGGAAGTAAAATCTCATTCAACTTCTCCATAGAGAAATGCGTATTTTGAGAAATGGCTGTTTTTTGTCCATACAAAAGAAGTTGTACCAATTGGCTCAAATGTTGATTAGATCCCAAAGTTTTTTTTTTTTAAATATCTTTTGTGTTCTTCTAAGGAAAGTCATACAGGTTTGGACTGACATGTCGGTGAATAGACAGAACTATCATTTTAATGTGAACTAGGCCTATCCCTTTAAGAATCAGTGAAGTGGACCACTGAAAATAAACACTATTCCAATACAGCTTGTGACATGACATAAACGCACCATCACTTCACTCAATGATAAGCTCCTAATATCTTGATTTTCAGCATAAATAGGCGGGTAATTGGAATGAATCGCATAGCAGTCAAGTTTACTCTGACAGCTGATCTATGAAAATCTTCTTGAATGAATGATAGACACGATTTATTTTAAAAATGAATGCAAAGCTTCACAAGTTTCTCCACAACTTGAGAAACCACTGCTGCAACATGCAAATGAATCCAATCGCATCTGAAGATTTTTCTTCCAGGATCTGACCTGCTTTTAAATTAAAAGTAGAAATTTTGAAGATATAGAAAAGAAACATTTCGAGAGACTAGGCTAAGAAATGAGAGTTTCAAAGACTAAGATATGCCTCAAAAAATCATACTGTATCGTCAGTTTTTCTATTCTATCATACACCTCAGAGCTTTAGATTTGGAATGATATGAGTCTCTTACACCGTGTCCACACTAGACGCGACTGTTGACACGTCACATCGCGCCGCAACAGCAAGAAGTGGTCTACACTGGACGCAACAAAGCGACGGCTGTAAATTCCATTGTACTTCCTATGAGAACTATTTCGAGTGCTTGGAGTACGTCATAAATAGAACGAGTCATCAGTTGACTGTCAGGGATTTGTCGTGTCACACCGCATAAAGTTGTTCAGTATTATGGGTTCTACTGTCTTTTGTCGGGTGGCATTGTGCGGCTGTAGACACAGTGTTGAAGTTGAAAATTAAAATTAACGCCTTGCTTGCATTGTGTAAACAAAGAAGAAAAAAAGTTATAAGATATTATTCCAAAGTAGAGGTACTCAACTTTTGAGTCATGGACAGGAGGGAAAATGAATTAAAGTGGTCATATAATGAAAATTTTCATACAAGTTAATTTGATTCTTTAGAGTCTAAATGAAAAGTTTGTAATATACTTGAATTAAAAATTCTCATGAGTATTGTAAGAAAACACTAATTTTACCTGGTCAAAAACAGTTCTGTTTTCAGCATGACGTTTCAGTGCATATGCCTTTAAATGATAATGAGCTTCGCTCACTCCGCCCCTCTGTTCTGCCGGGCGTTTACACACAACGCTTATGGAGTGTTGCCTTGACAACAGTTGAGGGTATATTTTGGAGAAATAATGGTAGCAGGAGTCTCTGAGGACACATCTGTGCAATAGTATCAGTTTGACCAGATGACGTCCACAAAGAAGTTCGACAATTAAGGCTCGAACGGCACGTTTCTGAATGGTTGGTTAACATAATGTCACTTCGACCTATTTTTGTATGTACTGGTATGGTAATGTTAGAGTAACTTTTAGAAGTACCTTTTACAGTTTATGAGACGTACGGTACACTATGTGTTTACTAATGTATACACAATAACCATAACGCGTTGTTCATTATAAACACCGTAATGTACCCCGAGTGTAAACCTTAGCCGCATTCATCATGAAGTGTGCAAGCGATTTGCAAAGATTAACATAAAGGTTAATAAAATTTTACACTCACTTTTTCTTGAGGAGCAGCAGGGATATGAATAGTTGCCACCGATTTTTTTTCAGGAGCAGCTTCTTAGCAAAACCAGCTTTACTGACCAGTATGATTTGCGAATCGCGCAAACATGAAAGCATTGACGTTGATCGTTGGGAAAACACCCGTCAGCCACTGCATCTTTGGCGTTTCAGATTTAGGAACATCAAAACAACTTCTGTGTTCGTTATTACACCCAAGAACAGAACACCACAATCGCTTTAACGCCATTCTGCACCAGCGTATCAACAATGACGGACTATGATGATGACAGCTGAGCTCACTCAGGGCGAGGATGTGTTAAATCGTGGTAGGGCCATGGTGTGACGTCACATGGTCGAACGGCTCAATTTGAGGCAGGGGAAAACATATAAGGTTTTATATTATTAAAACAAAAACAATGGATATATTTTTATAATTATATGTTGGATGTATGCAGCCACTGCCAACACACATTTCAGTACAGTCAACTTGAAAAAGTGCATGTACCATTATATGACCCCTTTAAAGCGAATAAAATGCAGCTACTTACTGTCTGTGCACAGCTATGAAAGTTATAGACTTCTAAAATGAAAGGGAAATGCTTCTCATATCATGTTGTTGTCAATGATTTCCAATCAACATCCAATGTCTACTTTAGGATAAACATGATCAAGGACTGACTCTGAATCTGGCCTGCTTTTAAACTGAACCAAAATGTGAAGAAGAATTGCAAATGAGAAAAACATTGTCCTCATTACTTCGCATTGCATTACTGCAGTTTTAAAGGTCTCCCACAAAAGGCTAAATTCCTATCATCTAGCTAACAAAGTCATCCAATTACCGGTTGCAAACTGATCACCCACCCCAAAAAGCAGACCATGACATCACTTACCTGCAGCAGGTGAATCAGCGGTCACCATGGAGACGAACATCAGCAGCAGCACGCACGCGGTGACCCGACTACCTTCCTCCATCATTAGACCTTTAATTTAGTGAAACTCATGTTTGGTCCAAGGGTATCCGAGGAGACAATCCACGCGTTCAACTAGTCACCGTGAACTGCAGCAGATAGACAATACCACTGTTATTTAGGTCATATTTTCAGTCCTCTTTTTGAACATGAATTCATGAATACTCCCGGTAACATTATCTAACGATTTAATCATAAACCGAACAAATCACATCTTGCGTATCACTAAAACCCTAAATTGAATGAATAGCTGCAGATTTGAACCACTAAAATGCATTGCCATGCTGCCTCGCGCTGACTGAGTGACACTACAAGTGAAGTGCTCGTGCAGAGCGCAGACCGTACGGTTCCTTTGTTCCTTAACTTGTCTGAGTCATTTTCACGAATCGGTTCTTTCAATCAATTCGTTTAAAAGAACCAGCTCAAAGAACGAGTTACGTCATGGCGCAATTACATCATCGCGTAGCCCCTGCAATCCTGGCGTGCCATATTATAAGCTCTAAACGTTCCAGTAAAGTTATTTACAGCTTATCATTACACTTAAAAACACTTTTAACAGCTGTTTGTTGCAGTCTGTTTTGTACGTGTCTCCGTAATACAATAGCAAATCATATATTTCCACTAGATTTACTAATATAATTTCTGCCAATGGACTTTTAAATGAACTAGTCTCATCTGAACAGGACATCTGTTCTCGGGAATTCCCACCCGAGAACCACCAGGAACGATTCGTTAACGAATCATTTGGACTAGTTCAATAGATTCACCAAAAAGATCCAGTTCAAAAGAGCGATTCCTTTTTAATGAATCGGAGATCTTTATCGTGCAATATCACATGAACCGAGTCTCGCAGAGATCGAAACTTATTTGTATAGTGTGCTCCTTTCAAATGACTAAACGTACACAACACATTGATAAACTGCATGCTTAAGAATCAATGTAAGTTAAAGAAAAGGGCTTGTGAACTCACTGTGCGTTAAAACCCCGCTAAACAAGCGTGTTGCACGCGGATTAGGTTTCTAGTCGGGATTTACAGTAACTGTTCTGTGATGATTATGAGAGAAATACATCGTAATCTTAGGATTTCACGGTGTTATTATAACTAGCTTGATGAACTATTAGGAACGAAGAGGACGTAATCTTTCGGATGTGTTTCCGTATGCCACATAACGGAGTCTTTTTGAAAGAAATGATTGCAAGCATCGTCTAACGTAACGTTACATGTTTGACTGATGCATTTAACTCTTGTTAACTTGTAGTTGCAAAATACACGTCTAGTAACTTTATCTTGCGACTGAATCGGATTTATATCAGTTTATTTTAGAGCAAAGAAAGACTTAGCACATGGACAGCCCAGACAAACAACTCCTTACCTTTTAAAACTGAGTTACAGCGATCTGAAGTCGATAGAGTCCATATCCAGTTTCAGATCAGGGATAAATCCTCTTCTTTCCATGATTGCATGACACAGCGTGTAATTTTCTTTTGAGAAATGTCTGGACCCTGTTTGAACATCACTCACTTTCTCAGATACAACCGCACTGTGCTCGGGATTGCACTAAATCCTCCCCTGACAGCAGGATTTGGAGTCTCTTGTACAGGCTCTCCGGTCATTGGCTCCCCTCGCCGTCCTTCAGTAATCCGGGTTAGATTGACACCTCCGCCGGCGTCTGTGCTTTAAAAGGAATACTCCACCAGTTTTCATATTAAACTATGTTATTCCCTTAACTGCAACGCGCTTTGTCTTGTCATGTGTGGGTGAATATTCTACACCTGAACCAAATTTTTAAGGAAGTTTTTACATGATGTTTTTTTATGTATAATTCATGATGAATTTTATCACAACAGAGATTCTGTTCAAGCACGATTAAACGATTCGCTACACGAATGTATTCGAGATTGGTGATATAACAGCACACCCTAGTGGTCACTGAGGGCAACGGCGTCTTAACAAAAATAAAGTAGGCCTATATAATTAGATTTGATTACATTTTAAAATACTCATAATCAGACTACAGTTACTTTTCTATTGATTCATGTTATTCTCACAATGGCAGCGAGTTATTCCCCAGATAGTATAAGGCTGTTTGATGTCCTATTTACATCTGGAAGATGTATTTTTAAGTGTTTGCTCATCTGCAAGACGTCTATAGGACGTTTCCTGCAGATGTCAAATAGACGTTTAGAAGATGTCTCTAAGATGTAATGATTTAGAATGCACGTTAAACTGACA
>JAOTRC010000002.1:11790956-11805008 GCA_027497675.1 Cyprinella lutrensis | reverse complement strand
GAAACTAATATTCACTGGATGGTCATATACCTTTTCACCACTAGATGGGGGTAAAAATCACACAGTGCAGCTTTAAATATTACATAAAACCTAGGCTATAACTTTAAAGTATTTGTATCCATACTCGAGCCCCATGCTGTTGAGCCTTTTACCATAAATCTAAACATGATTTTTAAACAAAATAAACTATTTTTTTATTTATTTTCCAACGTTGCTTCATTAATGTTTAATAAAATTTTTTCTACAATCATACTGTAACGCTCAAGTTCATAGAAGACGAAGATATAACACAGGGTTTATTTGACGAGATCAAAATATACAGCCAACAAGCGAGACAGCATGTGAACGCACACAAATAATATCGGACAAGGAGTACAGGTAAAGGAACAACTTGAGGAGGAACACAAACAAAGATAATAAATTACACACAGCTGACACATGAACTGATGATACTAGCTAACCATGGAGTTAGCGAATGGCGGGAAACACAGGAACACAAAAGATGAATGAAAACAAACAAAAAGTACATGAAATTAAACATACTGAACATACTGTATGTGACACATATACTACTGAAAAGGAGATTGTCCTTAACGTTTGCCTTTAGCCCTTGTTGTACCCTATTAGCAACAATGCTAAATTAGCATTGAAAAACAACAAAATGTTCAAATTAAATTTACACTGGTAAAAATGACCACAATATAGCTTTTAAAATGGAGTAAAGGTGGCTATGTCTGTCAAAATTGATATGGAAGGGTTTTTGTAGCAGGCTAAAATAACTCCGAGCAGTTGGTTTGGGGTTAAGATGCTCAAATAGCAGGAGTTAATTAGCTAATTGTCTCTTGCCCCGTTGAGAAGAAAGTAAGATGCTATGAAGCGGGTAGCCCACGGGCAAATGAAACGAGCGTTATTACGTTTCTGTCACTCATCTTCACAAAAGGCTGAACGTCATATAAAAGTAATTCTTGAGAGGTCCAAAGAGAAGAAGAAAAAAAAATTTCATCAATGCAATGCACCCCGATGGCCGTCAGTCGGGGTGAAAAAACTGGAAAAACGGAATCTTAATAACAAAGAAAATGTCACGGTTGACATTTGCCAAAGAAGTGTTCCACCTCTTCAGTACTATTATATTAGCTTCTATCGGAGCAGTACAAACAAACCCTTATTCTCTTGTGGAAAGCATATCAAAGACCCAAGTGATGTCTGTTGCCTGTTTTTGTTGCATTATGGGTAAACAGCTCTAGTTCGGTTGCTACAGGCCAGCCTAACTCATATTCAAGGCTCTGTGTAAGCGAATCCCACTGCTCAGTGGCGTCGGAATAAAAAGATGCCTTACGTACGCTTGAGAGAACAGTAACTAGTGGCAACCTCATTCATTAAAGTGCTTCTTAATGCCTGCCATGGAGCCACCGCAAATGTCCTGGAACGGTAGTTCATTTATAAACACAAGATAGGCAGGTTCTGACTGCTCACACTGAGGCATATTGTTTTGTGCCAGAAAGGAATCATGTTCCCCGTGATGTTCTTTAGATGAACAGTTTGATAATACAGGTCTGTCTTCTTTTTTTTTGTTGGTGTTGTGAGTCCATGCTAAACTCACCACCATGTAGAGACTACTAGGTGGTTACTAAGTTACACATGCATTAAATTGATCAAAAGAGACTTTTATAATGTTACAAAACATGTATATATAATAAATGTATCATGGTTTCCACAAAATATGAAAAGAAAAATTACTAAAAATGAACAAAACATTCGTTACTGTACTTGTTAATGGTAGAATGCTTAGCGAATCCGGCCCCGTGTTGTAAAGGACACCAAATACCACGTTTGGAGGGTGAATTATTCGCATCATGGCTAGAAAAGGGGTCACGTTGCGTTTTGCACAATGCAGCACTTTAAGAACAGACAGTAAAAGGCGTAATAGCTGATTGCTGCATTATGGCACATTCAAGCTGTGCTGTTATGATTGATGTGTCCAAATAAATAGATTCTTGGATGAGATCCCTCAGGTTACGAGCTTGGGCCATTAGCACATTGGACGTTCTAAAGAAAGCAAGGTCATGAGTTCTGGATGCTTTGCATCTTTGGGCTAAATTTCAGCCTATCGAAGAAAAATGTGCAAAGCATGCTCTCTTCCCCTCAAGCCCTCCTATATTAAGGCTCTGACGTCTGGAGAGTATTGACTGACACAAATGAGTGGCCATGCTGTCTCTTCCTTGGTGACCTCTACCCGCTATGACTCACACTGCCGAACCCAGCAGGGCCTTCAAGAACTGACGACAGCTAGGGGTTGGGTGGGATATTGTCGATGGAGGTAGTAGAGAAAGAGAAAAAAGAAAAAGAGACAGGCTGTACATGTGACCGCATCTGCTCTCAACACTCAGCTGACTGTGGAGATTTTACATAAACCTCAAACTTACATGACGACACACTCTACTCGCAATATACTTGCTTATTTCATTTAAGATAAAAGGGGTAAAAGGCCCAACTGGGACAGGACTGTAATCTTCTTTATCTGGTCCTCTGTAAGCTAGCCAGATTTACCTGTTATATCATTAGCTAGTCTGCACCACAGATAGGGCGTAGGGATTTAAGATGACATAACCTGAATAAACAGAGTATTAGGAACAGCCTAAGAGCAATGGAAGGACATCCTTGTGCAAATATGTATCAGATGTCGTTCTGGTAAAGGTAATGAGTGTTGAAAGTACAATTGGAAAAAAAACGAAACAAAAAAACAACAACATCTTTTCCATTTAACGTTCATTATTCAAATTCAATGGTTCATTATTAGTCCAAAAACAAATTACGCTTGCTCTCATAATTAAAATAAAATATCTTGTCTTCCGCATTGTGATGTACATCTACAGTAAGTGACTGATGTAGTAAGGACTTGGATTGAATGTTGTGGATGGGATGGAGTTATATCAGCTGAATGACAGTTGCAGTCGAATGTAAATGGGGGCGGGGTTTAAGCCATCTAAGATGATTGGAGGAGACCGGCATACATTGCAAGTCATTTACCAGAAAATCCAGTTATGACATTCTGATTAAGCTACAAGGATTATGGCGATATTATTTTATTTTTTTTTCACGTAGGGCTGGGTACCGCATTCGATACTTTTTAGGTATCGACCTAATTACCTCGATACTATCGAGTATCGAAAAATGAAAAACTTTTTCGGTAGCAGATTTCGATACCTAAGGGATTAACTCGTTACATCAGTACTCAAACAAATATAGTACAAATGAAATGCACAACGACACAAGTTAAAAAAAAACATGTTTCTTTATGCACTGGCTAAGGAGCATGAGCCAAACTGAAAAAAATTAAACCAAAGGTTTTCTGAGGTAATGTGTTATGTAATCTTGTTAAAATGGCTTTCATAAAAATTGATATCAAAAAAAGTATCGTTCAGGAACCGGTATCGAAATCAAGGTATTGGTATCAGTATTGGTATCAAATTTTTTTTAAACGATACCCAGCCCTACTTACACATTGTTAGCAAAGTAGGATTCTCATTCTAGTAAGCCAACTTTTAGCAATCTAAAATCATGAGTCATTATCGACCCTGCACTCTTAGAAAAAAGGGTTCATTGGGGTTCTATAAAGCATAGGGTTGTTTACTCAACTCCAAAGAACCTTTTATGCTAAAAAAAGGTTATATAATGACAAGAACGAACCCTTTCGGCACAAAGGTTTTTTATAGGCTATTATTCTGCAAGATTTTGTAGTTGTGAGTAAATGATTATTTATTAAACTGTTAACTTAACATCACATTTTAATCATGCTGATTTTTGGAGTGGCACTCTTTGTGTGATATTGATTAACTACATACAATGACATACATTTTCTAACCCCCATATCTTAAATTTGATCATTCACATTCATTTATTAAATACATTTTAGGGTCTTGATGTTTGTCAATAATATTAAATCCAAAACCAATGATAATGAATGAACCCAAATGGTTCCATATAGAACCTTTTTCCTGGTTACAAATTATTATTATTGAACCCTTAAAAAGGGTTTTGTATTGAACCTTTAAGGGGTTCCAAATACGTAGCGCTGATAGAACATTTTAAGGTTCTATATAGGAAAAAACTGCACAAAGTAATGCACATTTTTCACTATGAAATAAATTCAAAATGCGTAAAAACAAGTCCTGCCCTACATACATGCCCTTTTATTTCTTGAGAATCCTGTTTCATTTCACCTTATGTAAGTTAATTACTTTGCAAACAGGAATTCACATTGTCTAATTTAAGCTGCATAAAACTGCTGTTTACTACTTTAACAAGGCTGTAAATGTCTAATTCATGCGCATGCGCTGTTTGAGTCACATAGCCCGACTGTTTTTCCATGGCTAGCATGTGTAGTGTACAGTACAGCTAATTGCCTCTCTAATGTTTACCTTAATTAGGATTGCTTTATTTGCTTGTCAATTTAGCCCCATGGAAAAAATCTATAAAAAAATCACATGAAAACTAGCTACACCTACGTTATACAAGCCTTAAATCCAATACACCACGAACATTTGTGTTCAATGGATCAAATAACAGCAGAACCGACAGACTGTGGGTTTGCGACTTTGCGTTGAGCAGCGTCAGTAAAGATATGAAGAACAGCTGATAGAGTCTGCCTTGCCAGTGCTGACATCCGCTTGTGGAAGCTTTCACGGGTTGTTTGCAGTAGGAAAATGACACCAAAGCCATCGGCAAGCTGCTGAGACTTTGGAAATTTCCTGCTGAGAGTCCTCCCTGCCTTCCACAATCACTTTTACAGCTGATGGCATCTTAAGAGGAGCCTTTTAGGAAGCAGAGTTATACAAGAAGGGGAGGGCTGATGGGAGCTATAGTTAAAAATATGTAAAGGGAACATTTTGTGCATCCTGTCCTATCGAAGGTCGCGGGTAATTGTCCCTCAGATTTAAAAGCGCTGCCAAAACAAATAACTGCCGGGAACAGAATGGAAGATGCATGAAGAAGCATGTCTTTATATAACAGTTCTGTTGAAAGCCCCTGCCTTCGATAGAAACTTTTGGTAACCTCGGTGCAAGGGTTAGCCTTAATTCAAGCTTTTCATGAGGTTTAATGAATGAGCTGGTTTTAATCTCCTCGCATTCATGCGTTCTCATCAGCAGTACAGATGTAATAAATCCAGACAGATTGAAAGAGACTGGAGCAATTACTGTGCTTTTCCTCTCATAGAAAGGTTTGTGGCCTTGTTATGCATTAAAGGTGAAGTGTGAAATTTCGTCATCAGCAAATGGAATAGCAAAAATATTTATAAATTTATACAGATAATGACCTTTCAAAAAGGTTTCCCAAACATCTTCCATTGGTTGGACAAACAGGTCCACCTCCCCCAGCTCATGCCATTGGTTGGCCATGGGTAAAAACAAAACAAACAACTGTTGATTTGAGCATTAGAAAATACTTCAACGTAATTTAACTTATTTAAAATAAGCCTAAGTTGAAGTACTAAAATTATAACAGAAGCTAAATAGAAATAATAAAAATCAATACAATTATGAAATTACTTTAATCCTTAATTGAAGATATTAATATAAGGTGTTTTTATATTAAGTATAAAAAACAACACTAAAATCTGCAAGATTAAGTTTATTTGTGAAAGAATTGTCCAGAATTGGCCATTTGTGTGAAGTCCATCACAATGACTCGACTCAAAATATTCTTGGTTCAGTCAGGCCACGTCCACACTACTGCGTTTTCGTTTAAAAACGGAGATCTTTTGCTACGTTTGCACCTCCCGTCCAGACTAAAACGTAAAAAACGAAGATCTAAAACGGAGATGTTTAGAAATGCTGCAGCTCTGTTATACGTTTTGAATCTGCGGAGGGCGTTTTAGTGAAGACGGGAGGAAATGATGCTCACGCTAGACTCTATGATTGGGTGTCATCAGTCATGATGTGTCCTTCCCTGATTCGTCAGCCACACATCAGGTAGCTACCATTACTTTCTTCTTCATCAAATCTGAGGAATAGTAAATCCGTTTCCTGTAAACACTGCCATGCACATGCCCAGTGTTGGTGAATGCTCACACGTTTTCGGTTGTTTTAATGTGGACGAAGATCAATTCTAATTTGCAGTTAAACACTGGTCTGGACGGAGATCATATTCGTTTTAATTCTCCGTTTTTAAACAAAAACACAGTAGTGTGGACGTCAGCGATTCAATCCAATTCATAAAATCGATTTCAGCTCGCTAAAACAAAAATAGGTACGAATAAAAAAGAAAACACACACTTCACCTTTAAGCCAGCAGGGAGTATTTTTGAAAATATCCACACTGATATAATGTCTGAAAGAACAGCGTTGTATTCTCATCACACTGCAGATTCACAAGCAGCAGTCATTTAGAACAGTGTTAGCTGATGATCCTTTCAGAAAACCACAATCTTTCTCTCTCTTTTCCATTATAAGATTTCCCCCTGTGAGACAGACAGAAGCCCCCCGTTTCAACAGAAGCCTGTATTAAACAGTCAGAGCGTTCCAAGAACAGTGTGATCCTCTCCCAGGGCTATATAACTCAGTGGGAGGCCTCTACAGGTGGGTTGCTGCTGGCTACATTTCTGCGTGTGTCCCGTTACTGAAAAATGAGGTGAGAGCCAGTTAACCAGTAGACTGATGTCTTTCTGACCGAAGTATCTTGACACAAGAATGCAACACATCGATTCAATGATAATTATAGTCCACCTCCAAAAGATCTGCAATCAATACTGCATGCATGAACTAAATGCATCACTTAACATAGATTTTTTGGTTTTCTGAAGTGGAGTTTTCATCATGCAAAACTGAGCGCTGTGATACTAAAGGCACCCACACACTACAAGACTATCGGGCTGATTTTGGACAATTCTCCCCTTACGACAATCCTGGGTAAAGTATCTTGACGGTTCTGCAGATTATCTTATCAGATCTTCCTGTGGTGTGAGGTGTGTAAGAGTCAGTGTTGGGCCTGAACGCATTCATAGTTTTGAGCGAACGTGAACTGGACGTACTGTATTACTGCCTGATGAAAGTTACTGTGAAAGCGCTTATTCTGGTGTCTGTGAACGCACGCTCTCTCAGTTTGACTTCGTAAAATAGGATGTCAGATTTCTATAGAGCCTCCTAGGTGAAAACCCGGCTAAAACACACGTAAACAGGCCTTAATATGTAGCGAAAAACCCAATCTGGCAACACCAACCAACAGTGTCACACCGCGGCCGCCGTCGACAAAGCAGCGAGTGAGGACATAATGGAAAAAAAAAAGAACTATGAATGAACTATTTCATTTTAAAATGTGTGACCTGAACTTTGAACTAGTTCATGTAGAAAGTGAACTTTCCCAACACTGGTGAGAGTGATTGAATCTACTATCCATGTTAAATATTTATGATAATGCCAGTAATCCTGTTGTGTGGGGGAAACCCTGAAGACAAAAGCACATGCATTTGGCTGTTGCTAAGGTGTTGCTAGAGGGTTTTGAGTCATTGCTTGGGCATTGCTATGCGGTTGCTAGGGTTTTTTGGGTGGTTGTACCCAAACATTATTGCAACCTGATAAATTAAGAAACATAATCCAAGACAAAATATACAGAGCAATGTAGTTGCCGGGACATCGCTATGTGGTTCCTAAAGAGCTCTGTGTGATTTTTAGCACGGTTGCTAAGGTGTCCTGGAAGGTTACTTCAAAAGTCAAATGAACACACACCCAAGTCTCTAGTCATGGCTTAGTCCCTCTTTCAATGCAAACTTAAGGGATTCATTCCCCTTCTTCATTCCAGCTGGGAGGAAATTAGGGGATCATCTTTTATGTGAACTCCCACAAGCGGACCCAAAATTAAGCTTCCGTACCACTCTTCACATTTAACTCATCCCTGACACACACACACAGTTAATGTACATCAGCAGATATACTCTATCAGAACATGCTTTCCCTAAATAGATGTATTATTTAGAAGATGTATTCTTGATGAAAAAACTTTATCCGGATTATTTGTACATCCTGCTACAGCTGTTCTTCACCTCCAAACTAAACAAATTCAATTCTCATTTACAGTGACCTTGAGTCAAAAGCATGCTGTTTTCAGTCTATTTTGATCTCAGATCTTTCTCTACGTGCAAACCGATTACATCAGCACAAGCTGGGGGAAAACACAATTGTTGATAGTTTCCACACACTTCAGCAATTTCCCAAACATCACCAAGTGGCCGATTGCCTTTACAAGCATCAAAGCATTTGCAAAACTCAAACGATAGCCTATCTGACCCCTCATTTAGTAACTATGCTGGTGGCATCCTAAACGTAACACATCTGGCAGCACTTGGACTGACTCATTACTCTATGTTTGATTTCTTTTAGGGTGGCTGTTTGGTCATCCCCCAAACCTAACCTACTGTCGGTCTACCAAAGGCAGTCCAATATAGCAAGCTTCTGTGTGAACCAGGTCTAAGTCTACACAAACCGACCCGATCCGGCCCGTGAAACCCAAACAAGGCTAAAGGTAAATGAAAGAGTTGGCTGGGAAAATAAATAAGCAGCTTTTAAGTGAGGCATCTGTTTCTAATGTTGGCGCTCTGGTGTGGATTACAGGGAAGTATTGCGGGGGAACTGACGCTGACCCCATCTCTTTATCCCTAGGGAGCTGGTTAGTAGCGATGAGAGCACTGGATTCGGGTTGGGAGGAGGGAAGTGAACCGAACTGGCCCTCAGTCAACTTGATGTTATATTTATTTTATTCAAAAGCACAATATACTGCTTTTTTGTACAAGGAACTCCAAAAGGGAAACGTATGGATGCGAATAATAATAAAATAAATATCTCCCAGGTGCTGCCACCATGAAGCTGTACCATACTGTAAAACATAGTAAACGAACTAAATTATTTAAAAAGCCTTAATTTACTGGTTATTTCATGACGGAAAACTAAAAGACATAAGAAGCAACTGGATTGCACCCTGGACACTTTTCTTGTCTTTCATAGTAAACAGGCTATTGTAATCTTCAAAGCAGAACTCAACGTGTTATTTCACATTGAATAAGATAAGGAATCAGGTTCTCAGTGAGCCATTGATTTTATGACCCCTTCTAAACGCACGTGTTGAGGAAGTTCTGGGTATTTTTAATATACCGCCATTAAAAAAAAGGAACATACACACTTCCCTACTACACTGTATGCAAAAAGTTCAAAGGACTTGGATGTATCTTGATGCAGTAGGCGAACAATACCTGAATGAAATGCAACACACTGAAAAAATGTACTTAATAAGTAACACTCCATAAGATATTCAAATATTTTAAAGACATTTTCACAGATTGTATTTTGAATACAAGTGTATATTCACATGCTTAAAAACAGTAGTTATATGAAATACACCTGTATTAAAGATACATTCAACAAACATTTTTGGTACTGCTATCCCTCAAAGTAGTATATTTTGTGTTAAATAGAAGAAAAAAAAAACTCATACAGGTTTGGAACAACCTGAGGGTGAGCAAATGGTGACAAAATTATAATTTTGGGGTGAAATATTACTCGAGGTTGCAGTCTCACACTAATTTGCCCTGTTTGGTAAATCTTGCCAAATAAGTTTCTTATTTTACTGGAAAACGAGTCAAAAAGTCAAATGATTTAGTTTTCAAGAACATTTTCAAAATGGCAGATGCGGTTAACGGTAGGGTAGGCAATTTTTTTTAACATAATTTGTTATTCTGGTTGCAACTCTCTTTATATCCGGATAGCAATCAATACTATAAGTGGTATAAACATTTTAAAAATGGTCTTAAAAAAAAGTCTCAGGACCAAAAATGTTCATCCAATCATTGCATTCGGCCTGAATACTACGTACTACCTGCCTGTCGTCATTTGTATTTCCATACCTCCGCACACCCTGCTCACACACACAACAGCAATTCTGACAAAGAGCATGACAACATTAGCGCCTTACCTATAGTATCTAGACTGCAGGTAGGTAGAGCACACCGCTTTGGAAACGTGACTAGCAGAGCCAAAGTCGATGACCTTGACTCTGTAGGGTTGGCGGGCTGGGTCAACAAGCATGATGTTCTCAGGTTTTAAGTCGGCGTGGATCAGTCCCAGGCTCTTGAGCTTCATGAGGGCAGTGGCCACCTGCTGCAGGATCGGTCGGATGTACTTGAGCGGCAAGGGACTGAATTTGTTCTGCTTAAGGAAGTCGTACAGGTTCTGCTCCAACATCTCGAAGACCAGGCACGTGTGGTTCTTGTGCTGGAAGCACTCGTACGCTCGAACAAAGTTGTAGTCGTCCGCGCTCTCGGTGCTCAGCCGAGCCAGTATGCTCACTTCGATCTGACCCTGCCTCGCATACGAAGGGTGGTTCTTCAGGATCTTGATTGCCACGATCTCGCTGGTGCCGCGTTTCCAGCACTTCACCACCTGCCCGAACGTCCCTCGACCCAGGAACTCCAGCACCTCGTAGGTGTTGGTCATGGAGCAAAGTACCTCATGCTGCAAGAGCTGGTAGTCGCCCTCGCTGTTGGCGCCGCTGTTCTTGGACGTCGCTGTGGTGGAGGCAGTCGCCGTCGCGACGGTGGCCCCGCTTTGTGTGTTGTTCTGGATCATCGTTGCGGGCGGCTGCTGCTCCTCAACCACGTGCACGCTACTCCCGCTGTCGTTGTTGTTGTCCAGCTCCTCGCTTTTCCGCTTAAGCCCGCATCGCTGGTACGTGTCCAGCAGACTGACGGTGCTGCGGCGCGTCAGATTGTGGCCTCCGCTGCCGCTTCCGCTACTACCGGTGCTGCCCAACAGTTGACCAGCCGCCCCAGATGTGCTGCTGGCCGTAGCCACCACGATGTGCCCCGAGCCGGCCGGGAAGAGGAGGGCTTGTTCGTAGGTTAGGGAAGAGTTGGAGACCTGGAGACTGGCGGCGTTGATGCCCACTGGCGCGACTGAGACACTCTGCTTGCTGTTCTGACTGTAGACCTTGCTGTGCGTGCCGTACCCTGTCATATCCCAGTTGCAACTCTGCTCCACCTTCAGTTTCTTCACGCTAAAGAAGGCACTTGACTGGAGAGTGTGAGGGGAGAAGACTTGCACTTGCGAGGCCATACCTGAATAACGAGAGAGAGAGGGAATGTGAAACTTGGATTGAAACTCGAGTATACGCTTTAAATAAAAATCCTACAGGTCACGGCAGGCCAGTTTAATAGAGTCAGAGTCCAGATGCTAACTTATAAAATAGCCGTTGTACAAATACCCCGCACACTCGCTCTGATTGCTCAGCAGTGTTCAGGCTTGAAACTTAAGTTGATAGAGTCTGCTTCAGGGCAGCAGCTGGACTGATTCCACACTGTATATATTTATGGACGTTTTGCATAAAATGAATCCACTTGGCGATAGAAAAACTCTTGAAATGTGTATTTTCCAATAACATTCATGGTTTAAATGCTCCTGTTGCAAATGTAGCCTTTGTTTTAGTTTTAGTTTTTACCCGCCTAATCTTGCCCTTGACAAATTTGATGGAAAGATGTTTCCAGAAGTTAGCTAAATGTGGCATCTTTTTTTTTTTTGGTTAGTTTAGTTTATTTCGGTCCTCATTCATAGTTTTCCAACAACACACGGTGAAAATAATAAAAAAATAAAATAATATTTTTGGTGATTTAATTTTAAATTCAAAAATACTAAATATTTTCTTTTAGGTTTGGTTTAGTCTGTAGAAATGTATAATTTTTTTAAGAACATGAAACTTACTATTCACTATAGACACAGTGGAAATCTGAAGTGAATTGGCCCAAAATGCAATGTCAATGTAAGAGATGAAAATATTGATTCTTTACTGGCCCTCTAGGATTTCTGTAAAAGCAATGTGCTATGTAAGGACCACCAAAAAGGCAGAAATCATGTCAAAACCAGGGCCATTTGCATGAGTCTCAAAGAATGATTGCAATTTCCACCAAAAAAAGGGAGATGCACATCACTTTTCCAGAGGCATTTGAAAAAAACACCTGAACCTGAAACATCTGAATAACATCTCAACATCAGATCCTCAAAACAGAGCGGGATTTGGGCTTCTGGGAACTCTCTGAGCTTCAGAACAGACGCCGCTTCTCCAAGCAAACAACGGTCCAGAAATAGCCCTCATGAACGGCACTGTTTGTAGTGCTAAAATAATGATTACAGTACAGAGAGGATTACATGCAGAGCACGCTGTAATGCACTATTTACAGAATCCCCAAAGTGGCATGAATTAGCGCACTAGGAAATAAAAAGGTTCCTTCAGTGTGCATTTCACGCCACATATGTATCAGTTCACACCTAAACTGCTACTGAAATCCACTAAAAGATAAATGCTAAATGCGCTAACCCTAAAGGGGCAGATTTTCAACAATTAACAACTTAAAGAAACAGAAAGGGACTGTAATCTCGAATTCAGTCTGTCTGCTTATTTAAATTATACTTTTTTATCTTTTTGGACCATAGACACTTTTACTATATAATTTCAATGCAAAAAACTATATCCCATTGAAAAAAAAAAAAACAACATCAAAAGTTTTCAAATGACATGAGGGTTAGTAACAACTAACGTCTATCTGGACAGAACAAACAAAGCTGTCTAGAATATCTCTATCCCTTCTTTGCAAATTAACTTCAATATACAATGGATCTCCGAAGATGTTTCCATACAAAATTTATATCTATAAGAATAATTCGTTTTTCCTTTGTGGTCTCGTCTTACAAGCAGATAATGAATCTCATTTGGTTTGAGGAATTCTTTGACGCAAGAAAATTCCCAAGACAGGAAACATACGGAGGAAACTTCACATGAACACTTCATCATTGTTATAATTCTTAATAGTTAACTTTCTGTTTCACTTTTTTACTTTTCAAACAACCTTTACTCCTCCTACTTTATATTTTACATTTGAGAGTGCCATTGAATATTTTTAATAGTCATCTGGCTTTAGCTTTAAAGGTCAGGGATTCTTGGGCTTTAAAAGTTAATCAAACACTGACCGTACAGTCCATATTGCATACACTGTACTGTATATCCTACACAATCCATAGCTTTTATACCACAAATCCCTTTTAACCTATATTAAATATGCACTATCCATAATCTATCTCTTCAACCAAAACAGCCCTTCAGATTCGATAATCTTTGCATTCCATGCATCAAATATATTGAATATACCAAATACATAAATCTATTTTCAACAGAAAGTATATAAACTTAAATATGATGTAAAGTATATTCACTTTGTAATTTAAAGTGAAAATAAATAGGACCTCACTGGCAATTTGTTGATGGAGCAAGTAATGAAGAACATCTGCTATTGCTATAAGGAGCACGGGCCCTATGTTAATCCCATAATCTAGGCCAGATGTCACTCCTTGGATTACGGTTTTCTTTGCCAGGTCTTCACGTAAAAATAATTTGTTCATGGTCAGTGGCTCTGTTTGTTAGTATGTGTGTTTGTCAAAAGTGTGGACGGAGCTTGGAAAGTAATAAATGCCCTGCAGATGGAACATACCTGGAATCCTTTGCGTCAGACATGAGTGGTAATCTAGTCTCGCGGGCAGCTGACACGTTCAGATTACTATAGCGCGCAGCTCTACTAACTCATCACGGCTCATCATGTTTGTTTTTGGCGATTTAATCCAATCCGGCCCTACCTAGTACCTTAAAATCTATGTCTCGCCATGCTACATTCTGGACATGTCACATGGAAGGAACTAAACTGAACGTTTAAATCCTAACCTGACTTTGTACAAAGGCTGTGTGCTATTGGGAACTGAATTTAGAATGCCTTTTAAATTCCAATTCAGTAGAATTATTATGAATGGAAAATTAACTGTAAAAGCATGGTTTGTCAATACATACATAGTTTTGAAAAAAAGGTTTAAAAAAGCAAGTTTGAGTAGAACAATATATATAATAGAGTATAAGACAGACAGATGATGTCAGACAGACAGACAGACAGACAGACAGATAGACAGATAGACAGATAGACAGATAGACAGATAGATAGATAGATAGATAGATAGATAGATAGATAGATAGATA